>JAVSBS010012640.1:47152-76483 GCA_033124195.1 Coracias cyanogaster | reverse complement strand
CGCTCGCCCCGCGCCTGGCGGGCCCGGAGGTCGGCGGGAGCCGCCGCTCGGGCAGGGGCTGGGGAGCACCCGAATTCCCGGCCCTGGTCCTCGGCAGCTCGGGGTGCCCGGCTGCCCAGGGCCGACCGCGGCGTGAGTTTGCTCGGCGCTTGCCGGGACCGGCGGCTTGGGGCGGCCGGTGCCGCCGAGCCCGCTCTGGTGCCCGTGTCTCCGCACGCCGCGGGGCCGGGCTGTTGATGTGCGCAGAGAACCTACATTATTGCCCTGCCGAACGCAAGTAACGGCGATGTAAGCAAGGCTTAGCCCGGCGGAAAAGGCAGGCAATCACACGAAGACTCCTCTGAAACCATCAGAGGAGGAGAGTGGTTAGGAAGGCAGACAATAAAATCAGGTTTAAGCCAGTTCCTTTACCTAAAGTTAGTTTCATTCTGTAGCGAAACACTCCCGTGGAAGAACGGCGTTGTGAAATGATAGGTTCCCTTACGTTTCTTCTCAGGAGTGCAAGCCTGTATCACAATGGAAGCCGGGAGAATTACTGACAAATCCAGAGTTGATCTGCTCTAAATACCAACGTTGAACTGTATCTGAGGGAAAACTGGCGAGATAATTCAGGATGCAGAAGGTCTATTTATAGAAGGACTGTATGAACTGTAGGATATATACACAAAGTTGAATTAAATATGCATGATTAAGAAAGGAGTTTAGAAGGAGAAGGTGTAATCATTATGTAGTATGACGATGGGAGTAGATGAGCTCGAAAGACTTTCCAGTGTGAAGAGGAGAAGAATTTTGAAGATACGTATTCTTTCTGGTGCTCAAGGCTCCTTTCTATTTTCGTCTTTTGCATATTACGTTAGCATTTACATCAGTCAAATTCACCAGCTGAGGATTAGCAGTAGACGTTAGTCTGAATATGAAATCAAAATGAATATGGGATTTTGCTGCAAATAGGTTTTTCTTACAAGTTTTAACACTTACAAAGGCAGAGTTGGCTTAAATTTGACAGTCAGCCATATTCGTGTGTGTTTGTTTTTACCTGAATTGCATCCAAAAAAAACCCAAAACCTCACAAACCATTTCTCCTTGCTAAATATAGCAACGTAGCTGAAACAGAATTTGTTTTGTGTACCCTGTTTAAAACAAAACAGCCAGCAGAAAAACTTTAAAACCAGGTGCTGAGATGAGAGGATGGGTCGACTACTGGAAAAATAGTTTTTTATTTCTAGATCAATATGATGCACTCTCAACATCTAGTATGAGGTAAAAGGATCCCTTGTATAATATCAAAGGGGTTCAGCCATGGTGTACTAAAACAGTCTTTTCCTGGCATCTTGAGACTTTAATAAGGGGGTATAAGTAATCAAAACAAGATTTAATAATGGAACCAGTCAGGTTAAAGAGATCAGCGATTTCTTCTAGAAGCATAATGTACTGCCTCACGGTTTTGAAAGCAGAGAGAGGACATTTGCTTTATAACTCAGGAAGGTTGAGAGACAGATTTCAGCTTTTATATTTCTGATGCATTGTTGCAGTTCATTTTTAAGCACAGGATTATATGCGTGATTTCTTGGTAATATTCTTGGAAGGAACTTTTTCCATTGCATATTAAGTTCCAAAGTACATCACAGAAAAGCTTGTAATGGAAAAATTATTGCCCAGAAACTTTATGAAGTCTGTTTTGAATCCATTTCTGAGACAGTCTTCCAGAAAATAAGCCTCTATAATACTTACAGATAGGACTTTGCATTCCTAAGGAGTTCTCCTTAGGAATTTAGAATTTAGACTAGACAAACTTGTAGACTTAAATCCTGAAAACTATGAATTACAGTTGCATAAACTTGTCTGCGTTGTGTTGCCAATGTGTGTAAACCTGAGGCTAAGGAATATGCAGCAGATTTCCTGTTGATCTGTTCTGTGATCTGCATTTTTAGATCATCAATAAATATTCTTCTTCTAGTACTACTTTTTTTTTTTTTTTTTTTTTGGTGAATATGTGTTCATTGGAAACTTCCCGAGTGTGTCTTCTGGCTTACTGAAATTCTTTTTACATCTGTTTCTTAATTAGTAGTCATGAGGAAAGAACAGCTATTTCTAAGTACTGCAAAGGGAGTATTCAGCCTTGCAAGAGCAGTAATATTCTTGGGCATAACCTGTCCACGCTGAACTGGCAGCATTATTTGTATTAATTATTTTTCACTCTCCAGTCCAGAACTGGAAACGTTGTTGTGTTACTAATATATATGGTTGGGAAGTGCTTGAAAATAATGTGAAATGTAGTTAGTGAATGAAATCCTTTAAGGCATAAATCTGGATACTTACTTTAATTTGACCTCAAGAATATCCCTGCAGTATGGAAGTAAAATGAGGGTCCGTGCCTGATTACTGCCATTATTTCAGAGACTTTTCCCTGCAACACTCAGCCGAGGGCTTCTTTCTTGCACCATCTCTTGGTCCTGTGTCTTCAAACATGGCAGAGCGTTGTACAACATACTTTCACGGAACGTATTCTGTGGATATAGGTAAGTCAGTGAAAAACTTAAGCTAAGAGCCAACAAAAGTCCCCCAAAGCAGTCAGAGCTTTCTGCCTGTATTTTTGGGGAGCTGGACTGAATTTAGTACATTGCTTTTACGCATTTTCTTCTTTTAACTAGGGTAAGTCCAATGGCCATTTCTATTTTGGTCCACAGCCAGTTTTGACTTTTGTTTCCGTGGTTTCTGGGCTTTTTAATTATTATTTTTTTTAAAAATGGGAATAGTAAAACTCAGAGTCTGTGCAGGTTTGGAGCTACTCTAGATGAGTTTGGGTTACTGTATTGCACATGTATAGTATATACTAAGTATGTATGTGTGTGAGGATGTTGAATGAGAGATACTATATCAATCTGCACAAGACTGGGCAGTGCACTTTATGATTATTTTTCAGACTTTTTTTCTGGAATGGGAAAAGACTCAGTGGATAGTTGTACATTATTTGGCTGTGAAAACCAAGGGAATGCAACCATCATTCAAATGCAGTTACATTTTAGCAAGGCCTGTAACATCTCTGCAAATTAATGAATGCTGTCAAAACTAAGTTAAGAAAAAGCAGCAGTCTTGGTTTAGTATTAACCAAAAAGACTTGGTAATTAAAAAAAAAATGGTTAATTTGGGTTTTGAAATTTTCCTGACTTTCCTATAGCCAAGGAAAAGGATGTTGTATGCTGGTGCCCAAAGCCAGGAAAATAGAACATGGCACAAACAAAAGTGAAACTGAAGAGACCTATTTTCTTGGCATCCAGTGAAAGATAAACAATAGTATCACGAGGAGGATGATTAATAAAACAGGTAATAGACTTTTAAAAAGTGTTGTTAAATGTGATTCTCTCACTTTGAGAGATTAATGCCGCTCAACACAGTAACTTTGAAAAGTATGTTCTGATGGCAGTCTCTTCTGGCAAAAAATGCACAGTTTAAATTGGGTACAAACCATTTCCTGGTGCCCCAGAGCAAAACAGCTCAATAGTGGTGCAGCAGAGCACAGCAACGTGAGTTTAAAGCACATGCAGAAAATGGCCAAGGTACTATTTTCATATTTTAGCTGAGAAAGAAAGCTCGTGCAAATTTAAAGTTACAGGTATGGCTGTGATGAGCTAACGCATTTTAGCGTTTTATACATAAGATGAGGTTTTCAAAAATACAGTTGTGTTCAGGAGAGAATGTCAGTAGTTCTAGCAGTGTGTTCTGTAGGAAGAGGGCAGGGAGTTCTTAGCTGGTCAAATGTTCATGTGGTCTAAGCAGAAACGTAAAAGTGCAGGGTTTGCATTGGAATAAGAATGGGGTCATCCACCCTTTGTACTCATCATCAGGGAAGCAGAACCTTCTTCCAGAGAGACCATAGGAAATCAATGAGTACACTTTGCTAGTGTAGAGATAAATGTGTACTGCAGAAGGGTATTAAATATAAAAGGGCATCAGTAAAATGATTTACTACATGAAGCAGTGGAACTTTCTTTTGGTCACCCAAAAGGCAATTTTCAATTTTTGATAACATAATTGTATTTTTTTTAATAGTAATAACTGAAAATACCTAGCAAATCAGCTATTTTACAGGGATTTGAGGTACATAATGTAAGCTAGGAGAGGTTTACAAATGGCATCTTATTTACAAATATCTACGTGTTATCTGGCATTTATCATTTAGATTATAATAATCTGATCGGATTTACCAAAAGTTAATGGGTTTTAAAATCTTTTTTCCTGAGGCAGTGTAGATGCTTGTGATCCAGTTTGTCTCGCCATGACCAGAAGGTATCACTGAGGGATACCAGGACAACGGATGCACATAGGAGAGAACCTGACGTACATTAGGTGTAGAGGTTTAATGAAATGTGGAAAAGCAGGTGCACAGTCCTAATGTGTTGGTGCTTTTTAAATTTCCTTTGATGTACCTCTTTGCTGTGTGAGCAAATCTCCTTGTAGCTTTAGAACCTGTAGGACTGTAAAATTGCTAGGAAGGATGGAAACCCAACAATTGTACAGTATTTTTGGTCTTAGACACTGTTCTCTACAAGTGGCAAATTGAGATTGCCCTTCTGCTAAGTAGCTGTGTGTTACTGTCTCTAGAGGTAAAATTCAGATGGGGAGAGAGTAATTGCAGAGTGACCCTCGCTCTGGATATGGCAATTATGACACTGCAGTCCTAATATTGGAAGGAGAAATGGGGCATGCTTGGTTCCATATGAACTCGCTGGAACCTGAAATGACGACAGGTGTGTCTACACTAGCACTTCTCCTGTGAGCAGGAGCGTGATGCATTCACCCCAGCGCTGCCGTGCTTTGGTTAGTGTTGTAGGCTGGTCTTGTTGCAAACAAATGGAATTCCTTTCGGATAGAACTGAACTGGGAGATGCATTCCAGGAGTAGCCCTAGGTCATTTGAGCTGTGGATTGGCATTTGACTAATGAGATGACTTCAGAGCTAGGATGAAATTAGTTAATCAGAGAAACCACACCCTGAAGTGCGTGGTGCAAAGCATCTAGTGTAGATATTGGGTCCTCAGGCTCTGCACAGAGCTGAGTTTACCTAGCAGAGAGCACATGAAAGCGCCACATTTGGGAAGCTGGTTGGAGACTCGTGGGTAGAACGGTCACCTGACATGCATCCTTATGTTGCAATCATAAGACCATTATTCTTTCCCTCAAAAAGGGGTAGTTTGTGTTGGCATGAAGAGAAGAGGTTCGTTTGATCACTTGTAATATAACACACGAGCAAATAAGAGGCGCTGGCACTTAGGCTCACGAAAACCCTCCACATTTTTAACCCATTTTATTATTTGCAAGAGCAATTTAGTTCCTAATGTTAACAATGAGTGATTATGATTCTGTACTTCCGTTTACAGCATAAATTAGCATTTTGTTTTCCATTACAGCTTTTGAATGAGGAATTATAATGTATAATTTGCTGCAAATAGATGTTATCATCTCTTTGGATGTGAACAACCACATAAACTTGAGCAAATGATAAAAATGGAATCAATTACTTCTCAAATGGAAGTAGTTTACAAACCTTCACATACAAAATGGCAATAGTAGCTGGTTATTGTATCAAATAATTAGTTTTTTTTTTTAAACAACATTTATTGAATTCCATTGACAATTTAGTAATTGTTTATAGAATATTTAATCACCCCCCTCACAAAATACATGCCACATAATATATGCATTTTTTAAACTGCAGATTGCCTCTCTAGTCCTTGTGCAAAGCTTCGCTTGTCTGTATTCACCTGCACGAATGTTCCAGAAGGGGACCACTGAGCCACAAATCACACTGATGATGATGATTAGAGAGCTTCACAGTATTGTGGAATTAGTAGAGCAAGATTGAAATTGTAGAGGAGGGAAGAATGAAGAGTATATATTGCAGGCTCTATCCAGAGCCTGCTGTGAATTTTTCTGCCACTTTTGAACTTATGGTGTAGGTCCTGGTTATTAGAAGGATCAAGAAGAGGAAGAGATGTTGTTATAGTTGCTTGGGTGAATGAATGCTGTAAGTCTCTACTGGAGGACAAGGTAGTATCTTGTACTTTAATGAGTTTACTAGTTTGAATTTCACAAAACAAGTTTTCACTGTCAGTTGCTATGATATGTTTCTGTATTATACAGAGTTATTCATGCTTGGAAAAATACCAGTCCACGGCCAAAATGAATGCAAGAAACAGTGCAGAATCCCTACTCGTTCTCTTCCCCTTGCAGAGGCTTGCTTCATATCATTAAAGGACAAGATCCAAGCATCATTTCCAACTCCTTCCTTTCAAGGGGACTGTCTAAATTCTGATGATTTTCCACGTACTGGTTTACATGTATGTTTATTTCTGATCCTCTAAAGCTCTGACCATAAAGCCACCACCTACATCACCTCCTGTCAACCTGAATTCAGCAGCCTTTTTCTCACAGTCTCCCGTGGTAACCCCATTGCATTCTGTATGCTCTGGTTGAATACATTGTCTTGATTGTCCCTGCCTTCTGTCTTACCCTTATTTAAAAATACAAATTGAAGTCCATACTTTGGCACATTTGGGCCTCTAGAATTTGAATGACTTCTTGTCCTTTTAACGCCTTTGCATAATTTGGCTTTTACCTGTTCACCATTCCTGCCACCTCTTTCTGTTAATGGCTGGTGCTAGATTTGGTGCTTGCTGGGTTGCTTCTTCTAACCAGCACTTTTTTGGCATTCCCATACATTCCCCTTTTTCTTGGTGAAGTCATGAGCCTGTTGAGGAACATCATGTAAGCTTTTCTTTACCTGGTCTCTTGAAAGCCATCATTTCTTTAGGTTGGTATCCATACTTTGATCAGTCTATAGATGCGATAAACAATAACTGTTTATTCTTCTAATAATTAAAAAAACCCCAATGATTTCTTTTCTCATTTGCTTCCCTCTAACAAACATGACAAGTGCCATAATTAAGGGGTAGGAAAAGATAAAATGGGAGTAGCCTAACTTGCAATTCAGGGTGCCATCTTCAGCCTTAGAGCCTTTGTTTGAGGGCGAATTGCTTAGGATGGAGCTTTCTTGTAATTTTGTTTTTGAGGCAGCTGTTGGCTGTGAAAATTTACTTTTTTTTTTTTTGTTTTGACCATAAGTCCATTTGTTTGGCTTTTTTTTTTTTTCCTGAACAAACTGTCTTGCACCAGGACAGGAGTTGACTGTTACAACATCGTGTATTTGCAGTGAGGCTTTTTGAAGCTTAGAATGGGCATCTTGTAGTACTGATTCCTGAAGAGCTGCTGGACCTTGTTTTGCAAATGTGTGCATGGCTTCATAAAACATATCCGCAGTCATCATGGGGTCCCTGGCCTGAGCAGTTCACAATGTCAGAGCTATCACTCCAACAAGATAACTCACTTCAACCATTTATTCTCAATTTCACTTCCTTGAGTCCCACAGCAGCACATTTTGACTTCATGTATATGCTAAACTTTGGCTAATGCTTCTTAATGAAGCTTCTTAGTGTATCTGTCTGCTACCTCTATATGCTCATGGTTTGTTAGGCCTTGATCCAGTAGACCACTTAATTGCTCAACTGTAAACACTTGAAGTCAAGAGAACTGCTTAAGGGTTTAAAATGTGTGTGATGTGTTGGCCAGTCCAACAGCCTTAGACAGCACTGTCTTAAAGACAGAGAATTTTGCTTCCTTCTTGTTTGTCAAGTACTTGCTATACTTCCAGTACAAGTATTGTTGGTAATTATGGCAGTGGGAGCAAGAAAGCAATGAGCAGATCAGGGAAACCTGGTGACGTTTACAGTGTTGTTCATTGGCAGTTCAGTCTCTGTTAAATGGATTTGCAAATAAAATATGATTCCTCCTCTTCTCCCAACCAAAAAGCCTTGTGATGAAATGAATAGGTAGTGCATTAAAATGCAAAATGTGCAGCTACAGAAAGCTGTGCATGAAACATACTTAAGGACAGGAAACTCCTTCTGGATGGTAAGATTTTGAAAAAGAAAAAAAAGATGGCTGAAAACATGTAATGGTAAAGAAAACCATTCTAAGTAGGACATGCACACACTTCAGTACTTAAGCCATGTGAAAGAGTGAGTAAATGAACTACTGACCAAATAAATCAGCAAAACAAAAGTAAGGTTGCACTTCTAGCCTTTTTAATTTTAATCCAAAAACCTGTTAATTGCTGGAGGATTAAAATAATTCATATTCAAGGATAGAAAGTGATAACAGTGTGCAGAAGCTTGGATACTCCAGCTATACAAGAAACAGTGAAAGGAATACTTTTCTCTTTGTGTGATGTCAAAGCCAAGAGAAAGGGAGGGGAAAAAAAAGGGAGGGGGTTGTGGCTCTTTGATGTCAGTTACAGAGTAAAAATAATGCTATAAAAGAAATAGCATAATCTTTTTCTACTTATCTAAGTCCTTTTTTCCTAAAGAGTTAGGGCAGCATTGTTAATTGATTTTCCTGACACTCATAATAACAGTTGTATTAAAAAATAATTTACAAAGGATTTTTTTCTTCCAGAAGCTGAGCCCTGCAGAATCTGTTATTGAAAAGTGGGTAGAGTGTGGATTATTGTACATCACTGTTCTCACATAATTGTAATCTGCTTGATTGGTAAAATGCGTGTTGTGCTTTTGCATTGTCCATTTTCAACCAGTGGTGCCTTTCCAATAAGATTTGCTGGTTTAGTGGTAATAGCATCAGGATATCTCATGCCCTTTCAGTCTAAATAAAGATTGTCCTAACAGCTGCTCTGATTGTACTGGCATGGTTGCCGTCTTTGCTGGAGTGCCAGTTTTTGGCTAGAGTATTTTAACACACTGGAGCTTTTCTCTGGTTACCAGTGGTTGAATCATTTCCAGCTGTGAAGACAGATGTCTGGCTTTTTTGGGAAGTAAAGTTAATTAGGAGAGGTTTATGAATTGGTTCTTTTTATTAGTATGGGGTTAGAAGATGTCTATAGAGAAGAAGAGGTTTTTTTATGAGCATGAAGTTGTTGGACACATTATCAACATACACAGCATTATAAGGAAAATGTTTGGCATACCTATGACAAAAAGAAAGATCCTGTCCATTGCCTCATTATCTCCTCAAACCATGTTAAAATGAAAAGAAGAAATACTATTTAAATGGATAACTAATTAACAAATAAAGATGACTAGTTTATATCTTAGTGCTTTTTGTGTGCTCTTATTGCTGTTTGGCCATTTTGTAAGGCAGCTCACAGTCTTCTCAAATCTGTATGGGCCAACACTTCACACACATCTCCTTACATTTTTTGTGTTCTTCATCTTTGGCTTTTGTCTTTGAAAGGAATTCCCTAGGTGAAAGCTCTGGAAAATATTTGCCATGTTTCACATATTCTTTTCCCTTTTGCATTTAGCATAGTGATTTGTACCGTCAACATTGATATGTGTCTGTTTTGAAGTCTGATGGTAGGCACAACACAGTTGTTATGGAAAAGGCAGCTTTCTGTGTGAAAAACTCTTTTAGTTTTGTGATTTCTTTTTTACTCTTCGTGTTCTTGATTGTTACTTAAAAGAAATGGTGAAGGATGAAAAAAAAACAGCAGCAACTTCTTTAAGTTTTGTTACTCTTGTTGCAAATAAGGGCCATATGAAATGGGAAGCTGTTCCTTAGAGCATTCTGAAGCAAGGGTGTTGTTCCTTGTGCACGTTGTGCGTATGCCTGGGCTGCACAGTGTTGTGCACTGAAACCTCAGATGTGCAGAAGCGTCTGCAGAATTAGCACTAAACCTTCATGTCTAAGTGAACTATAAAATCACTGAATACCATTCCTCTAAGACTACTTCAACTGTAATTTAGCAATGCAAACAGAAATAAGACTGTTTACGCATGTATTTTACATTTTTTTCTTTTCATGGGAAAAAATGAATATTTGGAAAGATCATGGAGAGACTACTAAAAAAATTCAAAAATGCAGATATCCATGAAACCACTGAATTTTTTCTTCTGAGTAGGCTGAACTATCCTGCCAACTGTAGGACATAGTTGCTGCTTTGGATGCATTCCCTCTAGAGAGTCACGATGAAGAGCGTTGCATGTTTGGAAGCGTATCTGGGATTTGCAGAGAATCCGGAGATTAGGTACTTCTGTCGTAAAAGCATAGGAAGCTGGACAGTGGTTTTAGGCTTTTTCTATAAGAGGCGTTGTCCACTACTTAAGCAGAATAACTATCTGCCTATGGATTAGGAGTTCATAGAATCATAGAATGCATTAGGTTGGAAGGGACCTCCAAAGGTCATCTAGCCCAACCCCACTGTGGTCAGCAGGGACACCTCTAACTAGATCAGGTTGCTCAGAGCCCCATCAAGCTTGGCCTTGAGTGTCTCCAGTTGCCCAGGATGAAGAACGGATGTGGTGGTGCTACCTGCAGTGAAAGTTTCTAAGACCGTACCATATTAGCTTCCTATTTCGTGATATAATTTTGCCAGATATTTACTGTATGCACTGTTTTTTTTTCCTCCAGTTGTATGTCTCAAGCTTAGGGTGGTTTGTGTTTTGGTTTTTTTTTAATGCAAGTGTCAGTAAATGTGATTTTACTGTCTTCAGGACCGTTATTAGATTAAAAAAACCCATGCAAAATTTCATACTATGATGTGTAATTAAGTCTTGTCACTGGGGAAGGCAGTATGAAGTGTAGATATGTTTGGGGTTTTTTTTTTTAATAGAAGATTTGTTTTGGTTTTTTTTTTTAGCAAAGAATTAAGTGTAAGACAAAAAGCACACAAGAGAATAAAAGGACTGGCATATTGAGAAATATTTTGTAAAAAAAATAATTCTTTTGTAGTTTAGAAGATGTAAAGCAAAGAGGCAGCAAAAGTCAGAGCTGTATTTGATTAGAAATCAAAAGGTTATTAATAGTGCTGATTACTTCAGCTTAGTTATGTCTGCTCTGGTATTACTCTTATTTGTTTGCAACTCTAATCAAGCTCACTGTAAGCCGTTATCTTTGACCAGCCAGAAGAAATCATAAAAGGAAATAATTATTTAGTGAGAAAGACTTTGATAACAGCATGACTCTTGTGTGGGAGACAAGGAGATAACACTGTCTGAACGAAATGATATAACCAAGGTAGCTAAGGTGATAAATTCTTTAGTTGTCTTGTCCTCAGCAGTAAAATATACAGCAAATTAAAGATGTGTTTTCAAGAATCATCTTAAGGACTGATGGTATTTGTAATTTGCATGTTTCACATTTACATGTGGAAAGGAAAGGGAGGAGATTTATTGTTGAGAATACTACGATTTTGTAAAGCCACGGATTTACCCACAGTTTGACCAGGTGATTCAGCCATTGCTTATCCAGTTATCTCTGTATTGAATTGAAAACTGTGGTTAGTCTTTGACTTTTATTTGACCAAAATATTTTCCAGAATGTAGGTATTTATCTGAAGGAAGACATAAAGTATTCAGTAGAGCTTTTGAAACTTCCTGTGCTGGTTAGTCATTCTCATGTTTGCTTTCTTTAGAAAGCCCTGTTTTTCATGGAGGTTGTTCAGAATTCATTTTCTAGGCAGAGGTTCTCTTTATGACTTGACCTGGTAGGTTGGGAAGCTCTTCAGTATCTTTTTGTTTCTCCCCTTGAAAATACTTTTGCTCAAGACACTGCTGTGTCTTCTTTTTGTTAGGCTAATCAGAGTGACCTCTTGAAGACTTTTACTGGAGGACATTTTTTGCAGACTTCAAGTATATTTTGCAGACTTCATTTGCATAACTTTTCTGTTTTCCTTCCAATTTTTTTTATTTCCCTTTAGGAAAATCAGATGCCAGAAGCATGAGATGGTATTTCAGTATTGGTCTTTCTGATGCTCTCAATACTGTAGATAAGAATGCACTTACCTGCTTCTCTTCATTACATTCCAGGTTCAAATTAATTCTTTTTGCTGCAGTATCGCAATGAGAGCTCACATTGAGTAACTTGTGCACTTCAATACTTGCTGTCTTAACTGAATCAAGATTATCCTGGTATAGTCTGCCATTCTGTACATACATTTCTGTTCATTGGTCTGCACCTTTTGTACTTTGTTTTATCCAAACACACTTTGTTAAATGAGCCTTTTTCCATCTTCAAGACTTTTTGACAATTTTACTTTTGTCTATTAATTTTATTGTCATTTTGTCTGATGAAATGTTGACTACTGTGAAGCCTGGCACCAGTCCTTGCTGACACCCAGGAGAAACATCGATGTAAATTCCTCACTGTACTTGGTAATATCTCTCCTAGCCCCCTTTTAATGCACTTAATAAACTCTTACATAATATCTTCTTAATTTTTGAATCTTAAAGTCATGCTGCACTGAATCAGCTGCCTTGCAGAAGGTCTTCTACAGATGCATAATTACTGAAAAAGGGGGGTCATAAAATATTTGAGTTAAAAATACTGGATACTTCTAGTGATGAGATTCCAGTCAGTCCTCTATTTAATATACATGTGTGTAGCAATATGTTACTTAATATACCTTTCCATGTTCCCTAATGTACCTTTCCTGGGAGGAGCAGGAACTTTATGATGTGTAAATGAGCACTTTTAAATTACTTTTGATCTGTAGAAACTGTATCTGTACCTGAGTTTTCACATAGTTACACTTCTAGTGCCTGCACCAAAGAGGCAGTGGTAAAAGCATCATGTGGGAGCAAGACTTCATGCATGATGCAGAATATTAGTGTGTCTGTTTGCCAGCATGTTGTGTGCACCTTGGATAGCTTAAAAATACTTCCATCTTTTTGTAGATAGGAGTCAGAATCGGTCTAGACAGGGGACACCATCCCACCTTGCTACTAAATAAAGGTTTAGGATATTCTTTGTTCCTTAGTTTAATGCAAAAAGAAAAAAAACAATTAAAGATACTAACTCCTGGCTCAATTTTGCAGAAGTCAGTTTGTGATTGCTGAATCTATTACTGTGTATCTGAAAATGAGCTGGTTTTGTTACTTCTCTGATATGCTACAGTTCATTCTCTTTAAACTCATTCAGCCAGGACTGCTTCTGAAAGAGATGGGGCCCTGGTAGCCTCATCTCCCATCTTGCCTTCTGCATTTATGCTGGTGTGAATGTTCCACATGCAAGTTCATTCACCTTTAGCACATGGCTCACCTTATAGCTACACAAATGTTGGTCATTGCACAAAGGAGGGATGGCACAGGCTCAAGAGCAAGCAAGGAAAAGGCAAATTCCTGTATTTTGGCGTTGATAATGGCCCATAGTGGTTTCCACATGGTGCAAGTCTGCAGTCTGATGTTCTGAGGAAGTTAGCATGCCAGTCATTCACCTTTACTCCTCCACCGTATTAGTGTGGTCTTCATGATAGAAGACCCTCCATCCAAATTTGCAAGCATAACTGCAGACACAATTGATCCCTACCCTGGTTCTTTCAAAATGACTTAAGTTAACATAAACATTGACAAAATTCTGCTCGTATGAATCTTAACAACCACCAGCAAGCCTGCCTTTATTTTGAAAGAACTTGGATACAGTGCAGTGCTGATGTGCTGTCATGCTGGGTGATCATGGGGAAGTGATGAGGAGCAACTAGAGGTCTGTAGGGGTGGTAGCCTGGGTCAGCTGCATTCTCAAGAGACTAACTGAAAAAGCAGTGAATAAGGAGAGGTACTAAGTAAGAAAGAATTAAGTGCCTTTTCTAGGAAAGATCTGAGGTGGAAGCAGTGGAAGCTTCTCTTTTTCAATAGGTCTGGATTTTTCCTCACTGAAGAGCTGTAGGTAAATGTTCTGTAGGTGTGTATTGGGGATGTGATTTTTATTTTTTCCCCTACCTCTTCTTCAAGGAAGTATTGACTTGGAGTGTCCAGGTTTTTGAGTGCTCAGCCACAGACATCTTAAATAGGGTGGATTTTCAGCGGCCAATTGTTTTGTGTTTACTGAATTTTTGGGCTTTTTGAGCAACCAAATCTTAAACAACAAGAATCAATGTCTCTTGACATGCGTGTCTCTAGTGTTTAATGCGTGAAGACAGCTTGCAGCCACATGGCAGGGAAAGCTGTATGGAAAACTTGCTAGGCTGGATTATACAGAGAATTACCAGTAGTCACAGAAATTGATTACTGTAACTGATGTCTCTCTCTTTTTAATAATGTATTCGTATGTTATTCATTAATCACAAGTGGGACTTTGAAGGCCTGCTGTTTAAGTTTTTTAAAATAAGCCTGGTGTGCTCAGTCTTTTATGTAGTTGCACAGTGCAGGGCTCTGAACTTCGTGCAGGCTTTTAAGCCTTAAAGGCCTGTGTGTTCCCCTAGAAAACAAGATTTGATGATGTGTATTTTGCTTGCAGATTTTTATAAGCTGAAATTGAAGTCTGGAACAGTCCTGTCTTGACATCTGTGCCAAATGCATGTGGGATAAAACACAGCCTGAAATAATGCGCTGTAAACGGTCAGTCACTATCGAGAGTTTTGGTTTGGCAGTGATGGCTTTATTTAGAGCTGAGTTCAGGGGACTTTGGGTAACATTTGTCAAAGGTGCTGAGTCTTATTTTCCGAAGGTGCATGGTAGTGAGAAGCAAGGTGCCTTTCAGTAAGACTTTAGGTAAGCTCTCGTAAAATACGTAGTGCTGGGTAGGAATATTTGAGATAGTTTAAAATTAACTAGCTCAGATAACAGAAGCGACAGAGCTAGGTGACTCTTCAGTTTTCATGTGGATTAGTTACTACAGGTAGGCAAGCATGTTAGCGTATCTTAATATTGTCTGCTGTCCAGATGGAAGGCAACGTTGAATGCCTCTGTTCAGCATTGCATTTCCTATGAACTGATGTAAGTAGCAGCTGACCATGAAATGGGGGAGATTCTGAAAATTTTATTCTTAGGAGAAGACTTAAGAAATCTCTGTCAAGACAGACTTAAAAGTTGATACCTGAAGTTCAGGTTAAAAAGTTTAGGAGTTGCGTTACTTGAAAGAAAGGGGTTGTTCACAGGTGTGGTGGGGCTTTTTCTTTGTTTGGGTTTGGTTTTTTTTTTTTTTTTGGGTTGGTTTCTTTTTACACATTGAAATGCCTAATTTTATGTTAATTTAGATGTATTTGTCTGTCTGAAAACCCTGAATACTGACAAGAAGTTAAAATTCCATCCGCATAGCATTTTCTAAAATAAGTTTTATATATGTGCTTTAATTAAATTCTTAATGCAAGAGATGTATGACCTGATCTAGGTGATTCTGTTCTGATGGGTGGATGGGACTAGATGATCTTTCGAGGTCCCTTCCAATCCCTAACATTCTGTGATTCTGGGATGTGACTACTTCTGTAGTGCAAAGTACTGATTTCAAATGAGCAAAACCCACTTAAAACTCTGAAACAGAAGAGGAGTGCATCATAAAAGCATCTAGCTCAAAGTTAACTTAGAATATGGCAAAACATGTTTAAACCTGAGATGTGTACAGCCAGTTATGTGGCAGGAGAAAAGTGCAGAAAGTTCAGTTTTTGCAAATGAAATTCTAATGGAAGTTTGAAACATTGTCCTGCCGTTTCTGTATTTAATGTTATTCCCAGCATCTTCCTGTGAAGGAGTAGCACAATGTGAGGCATTTGGTATGTGTTTAATCTCTCTCTCTTTTTAAACAGATCTCCTTCAACTAGTACCAGCTTTAAGAATTATGTGAGTAGAATTGTAGAAATAAAAGCAAATGAGAGAAGACGATGTAATGATGCTTTATACTTATATATCAGTTTTCTGTCATTTGGAAACTCAAGAGCTATTGCTTTTGGTTGCCAAATGTTAGGCTGATTGCTTTCAAGGTGAAGCTGCACTATGCTGCTTTGAACTGATACTGCATGATTAAGGTAGTAAGTAAGTGCCACTTAATTGGACAGGCCTGATCAGAAGACATTCCAGGTAACTGATTTAAGCCAAACAATGCTTAATTGCAATGATAGTTGCTTAATGGGGATGGTAATTATGTGCATTGGAGATACCTTCAAATGATTCATAGGTGGTTGGGTGTTTTGTGTCTTCCTCACTTTTGGCTCTTTTTCCTGTTATTCAAAACAACTTTCAGTGTCTTCATAAATAGCCACAATTCATTCAGAAAGCAGATAAACCATTGCTGGTGCTTGGCTTTTAATTATTCTGTGCCAGAGGTTTAAAATCAGCTTGCTTAAAATCATGATGCCTCTAATGATTTTTGAGGACCTTTCAATTTACTTTCAGGATTTTGAACTGTTGGGTTTGCTTTTTCACTTTTCTATGTGATCAGGAATGTTGGAAATTGAAATAAGAAAAGACAAGTCACATAATTTCTTGGCTTCTGCATCAGGGCAGGCTCTAACATCATGAGACTTACTACATCATGGAAGTTGATATGTTCTCTGCCTTTGGCAAATCATTGACTTGGTTTAGTTCTGTCATTCTTTCTTCACCAGGATTGCCTGTTTTCTTCTGCGTGAACCCACCTGATCTGTTAAAAAATACACTTTACAACTGAGGAACCCCCTTTTATAGTTAAAACTGGCCAAAGATAAAACTGGGTCCTTTTCCCACTTTTTCTCAAACTTTGGCCTGCAAGTGCGTGGTTTCACCTTCCTAATTTAGCCTTGCTCTGCCTACCTTCTGTGCTGCCTTATTGTGCCATCAGTATGGGATGCTGATGTTTTCAGCTTCATTTGTTTTATGTCTGTTCACTTTCTCCATACACATTTTCATATTTGTATGCTGTATCTTTTGAGGTAGACACCCTTTGAAATAGGTGTCTATATCAAGTATTGTGGAGAGATGTAGTGTTTTCTGAGTTAACCTGGGAGATGAGTTTGTTCCTGATGCTAATTTTACAAGTAGTTTTTAATTCTGGAAATCTCAGGCTTCCATATTTTTAAGTTTTCTGTCTTGTTTACAGGGTGAACTTGTTGGAATAACGCAAGTAAATGTGTTTCAGTTTGAAAGACTTGGAATCTTTCAATTTATTATTTCTAGAATAGCTAGTGCTTTTATGTTCTTTTTTCCTCCTTTATTACATCTAGCACTTGACATGTGGGTAGATTTTGACAATGACTCTGGCAAGAAGTGATTTTCAATGACAGGAACATGCTTAAAACATTTTCATTATTTAAAAACCAGACATGTTCCTCTGTCAGCAAATCCACTGCAACTACGAAATCAGGACAGTATTTTTATCATGAACCTCAGAACCAGGCTGTGTTACCTTTTTAAAAAAAGAAAGGACACTCCAGGGTTTGTAGGATTATGCTTCCTCCTGTTCCTTCAGTTCTCATTATCCCTTCCCTTTAGGAATATTTAAGAAGGAAATTTAGAGTGACACGTACAGAAGGTGGCACAGGAGACTATTTTGGCAAAACCAGAGTGCCACAGTTGTTTCTGCTGATTCCAGCCGCAAGCAGTCTGTGTATTGCATCAGATCACTTTATTTAAATTGATTGAGAATACTTAACCCCATTTACTTTGTAGGAAAAAGTACTAGAAATATGAAGCATTATCTGCCTTTTCTATATAGGTGTTTATAGGGAAGTTGAGAAGCTCTCAGCTATTGCTTAGACTACCTAATTCATTAAGCAGTGCTTCACAAAAGGGGTAGTTAATAACTGGGTGTTGGGTTTGTTGTTCTTTTCTCTGTACCTTTAGAATAGTAAACAGCGTTTTCAAAATGTCTCTCAATTTTTGTGCTTTTATTTTGCTTCCCCCCACCTTGAGAGTCACTAAAGGGCCTGATTTGCAGTGGTAGAGATTTGTTACTCTCAGAAAGTCTAGGCTTCTTTGCAGTCTAAAAGTTGGTTCTATTTACCATTAGAAATAAAAAATTAAACCAAAATTATTCAAAATACACTTGCAACACCACTTAGCTCAGTAAATTTAATGTCTTTATATCATATTAGTGATGTCTAGACCCTTGTTTTGGTAGGCATTGTACTCACTAATATAATCTCTTTTAAGTCAAGGACTTACGTTAAAAAACCCCAAACAAGTAAATTAATAAATAAGAAAATCATAAATCTAACATTGCCCATGTAATAGGCGATTATTCTAGTTCTCTGATGTATAAAGAAATACACATTTTTATCACAGCATGACTTACACTTCAGTGCAATATAAATGCAATTCTTTCATCAGTAATTTCCACATATATACACAAATCTGGAAGAAAAACAATCATAAAACATAGCAGAGTTAATCTGTTGACCACTCTATAGAACATACATGCTTTTTTCTGAGTAGATGGTTTTATAGTTTTTCCGTTAAATGCTGCACTAAATATTGGTTTTAAGGAGAGCAGTAATTGTAGTTATTTTGAGTAAAATTAGGAATAATTGCAATGATTCTCATTCAGTAGCATCTTTTAAAATAAAGGTCACAATTATTAGGGAGTTAAAATAGTTTTAAGCTAGCAGAACTAGTGAATAGGTGGTATTGAATTTCAAAGTTGATGGCTAGGCCAGGGAACGGTTGGTGTAGATGGAGGTGGCTGACTTCTGCTGAGGAACTACCCCACTGCGTGCACTGGGAATGAGAGTTCCTTCACTTGTGAGTGTGTAGAGGAGCTATTTGAAAGAAATACTGTGGGTTTTTAAAAGGTTTTCAGACTCTAAATCAAAGTCTATCCCATACTGGTTGGAGTATCTGTTGAGACTGGAAGTTACCTGGCTCAGCCTGATGGAAGTGCTTTCTTGTGTAAGGTCAGAAGGGAGAAATGACACAAAGATGCCCACAGTCGCACAAAACTATGTTACAAGATGTGGTCCCACAAGAAATGCTTTATTTGCCTGGCTTTCACTATTTGTAAAGGGTCCTCTTGCTTCTCACCCAAAAGGAGGGTGCTTCCATCTCCAGCCTCTTATCTTCCTCCTACACCTAGAGGTTTGATTACAGAAGTGGTAACGTGGAAGAACGCCAGTGGTGGTGGCTACAGGCTGTTGAGGCTGGAGCAGAGGTGCTGTTTTGATCACCATGCTCTGTCTGTTGTCTTACCATGTAGACGAGAGTGCAGAGTGTGTCTAACTTGTGTTGTTGCTGATGCGGTTGTTCTGGGATCTGAAGCCTTTCATTTTTTTCATAGCCTTCATAACCTTTCTTTTTTTATCCTTCCTTGGCATCTCACAGTTCAGAACAGCAGTCGGTGCCTGGAGGACCTTGCAGTGAGACTGCTGTGTGCATGATTTGTGTAGCACGCAGCAGAGCTAAAGAGGTGAAGGAAGAAAGTGAGTTACCACGCCTTGCTCATTTGAGACCCCTTACTCAGAGGAGAGGTAACTGCATATTTTCATGGGGCATAGTTGGGGAAGAGCAGACAACTTAATTCTATGCTGGTTTAGCTTGTTTACTGTGGCAATTGGAGCTGAAGAGAGCCTTTTAAAAGTCACGTTACATGAGAGAAGCTAAGTGCCCTCGTGAAACAGTAGTAAGGATGTAAGAAAAGACGCTGAGAGCCATGTGGAAAAAATGGACAAATGGGCCATCTGTAATATTAGAGACACTACTACTAGATGCTGGTGGTGCTTCTGAAGTCATAAATTGATAATGCTATTAGTGTTAGATGCCAGAACTGCTGCTGGTGTCCAACAGCAGGAATGATTTTCCCACTGGGAGGGTGAGTCATGCTGTCCCTGTGGAGAGAAGTGTATTAAAAACATGGAAACCAGTGAATTATGTTATTTTTTGGAAAATACTGAAATCTGTCTTATACAATGCCTGTGTTGTTGCATTTCAAGTAGGTTCAGATGTGTAACCTAGAGCAAAATAGGAGAGTGTATGGGACTGGTTTGTATTAGACACTGAGATGGTGTGTGGAACTACATTAGAAAGAAAGGACAGGACACAAACGATTCAAAGTGGAGATAGATAAAGGATAAATTAGAGCTGGCTTTCCGTTAGTGATGTCACCCCTCAAGTAAGAGAATGCAAAGTGGCTTTCTTCCTCAAGGAAGAACACAACTCTGCTTAGCGTCATTTCTTTCTTCATTGTTGCAGTAGCGGACCCAGTCATACGTCAGCACCCCATTAAAACAGGCTGTCTACAAATGCCAAATGAAAGAGAGTATCTGCCTGATAGAGCTTACCCTGAGAATATAGTAGAACATCTGATAGGAAACAGTCTTCTCTGATCTCTGTATGTACTAATGTACTGATCCTGTTGTGAAACAGGTCAGGCAGAGACCTTCTTTCCCAAGGACCTGATGCCTTTTAGAGCAGTTGTTTTCTCTTTGGTATAAGTGGGGTTGCTTGGGAAATGTGTGGTAGCTGCACAAGCCTCTTTTAGAACAGGCATCTGCTAAAGAGAGTTGTGGGAGAGCTGTGTGACTGAGTCAGCGCCTGCTTGGACCACTGGTATGACTAAAACTTGTGTCAGTGTAATGAACACCTTAGTAAGGCAAGCACAGTTGGAGAGGCGTCATAGGACAACAGGTGAAGTGACAGCTTGAGGTCTCTGTAGTCCCAGAAAAGTATTACTTCAGTGGCCGCAATAATAATCTGTGGTTATACAACATACTTTTAGCTTCAGAGCTGTGAGTCAGCATTCTACAAACTGTGATTTTAGTGTAGTGTATCCTGTTGCAACTTCAGCTTAAACTTCCATGTTCCTTTAAAACACTATGTCTAACTTTACAGAAGGTGCCTTGTATATGCAAACAATTGTGTACTGAAGAAATTCTGTCTGGCTCCCAGGAAAGCAGTCTCTATTAAATCCAACACCAGAAGGTCACCTCAGGTCATAAACTATGTTGCAAATCATAAAATCATTCTGACTTTTCCAGACGGTTTTGTATACAAATACATAACAAGCTAAGGAAGTCAATGTATTTCATTCAATTTCAGGCTTTTGTAAACAAATAAACTTTTCTTTTTCTTCTCCTGATTAGGTACAAAGATCTTGATTTTGTTCATGTTTATATCAGGTAAACTGTTTGCATTATGGACCTTGCAGTGTAGTGTTACTGAAAGAACCAAGTTCATTTTGGGACATTCTCATACTAAAAAAAAGATGGAGATAATGCCTTGTGTTTGACAGCAGATAATTTGGAGACATTTGGATAACTTTGTTTACCACTCAGGAGGTCATTGTAGGCAGTTAAGCAGTTGGTTACCTGTACAAATAAGTAGATCCCATGTGGCTAAATGACAGTGACAGAGCGTTGCAGATTGGACCTCATTTTTCATTTCCTACTTTTAGAATAGTTCCATTCAAATCCCTTTTCTTTCAGGATTTGATATATTGCAATCCATGTGCTTGGAGTTTACAACAATGAAGATCTGTGAAAATTAGGTATGAACAAATCAAGTGGGGAAGATTTGGAAAATGTAAAGGGGTTTTTAGATTCACAGAATTTATCAGTTTTTTTGAAAATTTTTTAACTCCAAAAAATAAGTGCTTATATTATGCCTGAGAAACATTGGTTGTTGCAGGGAATGGTGGAATCAAGGGGAGAAGAGTAGTTTCATCGGAATGAAAGTTCTGTGCAAATGCTGAAGAAAACCAGAGATGACGTTGCATGGCAGAATTCATCTGTTCCAGCAAGTATATATGCTGTAGATGGAGTAGCAGCTGAATTGCTGTAGAAATTAATTTGCCCCACACAGAATAAGTTGAATAATTCACTAGAATAAACATGCAGGGCCATGATGGGGAGCCATCTATTCAGTGTCTCTTTAAGGAGACAAAAAATGAGAGTAATCTTGTAACTTGCTCTTTGTAAGCAGAGAAGGAAGACATAAAGAGATTTCTTGGGCTGTAAGTATGACAGAACGGAGAAGTAGGATGAAGAGAAGCTGCTCTGCACACTACCATCTTGTTGAGGAGATATGCGTGCTGAGAAAAATGGGCTCACCAACTCTCTCACCTGACAATACAAAGGAGAAGTCTTTAGTGTTGCTCCTCATATCAGTGCATGTTTCTTTCCTCTGGAGGAAGAACTGGAATCTTAAGAAATCTGTCCCTGGAGCAATGCAGCTGTGTACTGTTCCTTACACAGCACCTGTGGTAGTTTGATCGCTTTCTGTGTGATGGCCACGAAGCTTGTGCGGTTACTGCCAGTAATACAGTGGTGGAGTGTGATGATAAACTAGTTAGGATAGTTTACAACAGAAAAAAAAAAAAAGAAGTATATTCTAATTTTATTTTCCTGCACAGCAAAGTAATAAGATATTCCAGGTCTCCAGCAGGAGAAACCTGACAGAGGGGGGTGCACTCCTTGCATAGATGTATGAGATCTATGAAATTAGGCCTCCACCTGCCTTCCTGAGCAGAGCAGCATGCTGTGTAGCCAGTGCATTCACAGCCAGTGGAACCAGGGGCACAAGCGGCAGCTTGTTGGAGAGCAGCGTGTCTGTTAGTGCTCTCTCGGGCTCCCTTTGACAGGCAAGCCATGGGCCTCCCTCTGTGTGATGGTTGTGGTGTGTGTGGTACTTATACATGATGTTTAAGAGTAGTATAAAGCAAGATGCAAAGCTCTAACAGTTAAACAAGGTGCTTATCAAAAGAGACAAAATATGTTGAAATAAGACATAGTTGTTTCTTGCAAGCAGCTGGGAAATGTCATCTTTGGTGCTAAATCTGAATTTTTGTTGGATAAATAAAACTTGAGCTGAAGAAAACTGTTGAATCCTCTTTGGTACATGAGAAAGAAGCAAAAAAGGTACAAACCCAGTTTGCTTTTTGCACATCCACCATTGTTTCTGACTTCTCTTAGCCTTTGTCGAGAGAGAGAACTGTGGTGGTTTTCATTTGGTCTGTATCGGCAAATGCATGTCTCTTACACAACATTGAATGGTTTATTTCCACTGAGACCATTTGAATCAGTGCATTGTTGAGGAGACTTTCTGACTTATTTCGCTACAGCTTCATATCATATCAATAAGCATACATGCAGCTGTCCCTGATTTTCCCCAAAACATCATGGAAGTGTTGTGTTGGGTACCCTGTAAGATGGAAAGGTTTTGTGTTCCAGGCGGAGACCTTTTCAGGCAGCTGAATTTGGTGAAGTTTGTATACTTGAGGTGGAAGCCATCTTGGCCAGTGTTAACTAGTAAGAGTTAACCAGTGTTAACCTGTATAGAGTTGTTTGGGCTCCCTTAGTAGCCCAAGAAAAGAGATGGGTCCATAGTGTAGTTGACCCCCACCAACTGGTTGAATTTTAATGCACTTGTTTAAATGCACTGCTTCAAGATGGCTTGAAGGTGACATAAATTTTGTCATGACTGGTGTGATAGCAAATGGTTTGATCATAGCGAGAAGTTGAACTGGGAACTGCTGTGGCATTTAACCATAAGGTATAACTGGCATATTAGTGGTAGCTGGTGATTGTTACCACTACCTGACTGCATGCTGGGAGCATTGGAAGGAACACTCTTTGAAGTTACTGAAAGGTCTTTGTAATCATCACTGACTTTGTGACATTTCCTACCATCCCAAGTCTTTTGGAATATGGGCAGGTGAGGTAGTTTGTTTCAAGTTGGCAGAAGGGATACTCTGGTGTCCTGGTCTTCAAGATGCTTGGTTTCAGTATTAAAGCTGTGTACTGTTCTCCTTCTGCTTGTTTTGCTGTTGAAAGAGGAACAGCCAGATTTCTTCTGCTGCTGATGCCTATAAAATTTTGACTCACAGAACTGCTTCTCTAACCACTGCTGGGAAATGAGTTCGGTGGGGTGGTTGATGGAGCAGCTGCTCCCTGTGCCTTGCCCAGATGAGAAGATTATTCTGCTGTCAGTTGATTTGCCTTTCCTGCCGACCTGAAGTTCTTCCACTGTCCTCACATGGATCATCTTCTGGTGAATTTGCGAAGCCTCATACCTTGGATCCATTAGTGAGGCAGACTTTCTTGTGCACACTTAATTCGTTGTGCCCTCATGAGAACAGTTTTGTGCTACCCAAGGCTTATGATTAGTCTGGCTTTTGAAGGCTGATTCAGCAGACGGATCTCCTATAGCAGTCTCAAGTGCAGCAAGTATTATGCATATGTGCTGTATCAAATTCCATGGAGCTTGTGGGTGGTTTGGAAATAATGTAAGCTAAGCAGTTTTTGAGCACAGCTTGTTCCTGTAGATGAAGGCACTATACCTTCTACAAAGTGCAGCTCTTTTTTCTGTCATGTACGCTAAACAGGGGCTTAGAAGTAAGAAGTTCCAGTGAGAACCGCTCTTATTTTATGGTCTAGCTGAAGTGGAAGAACCCAATTTGCAGTGTTCAGGAATTTCTGGAAGACATGTAAGTAGAAGATGGTAGAGTTTGTCAGGCAGTGCCCTGACACATGTACAGCAAGTTTTGCTAATTCTACATGTGAGTGGATCTACACATGTGTAATGATTGCACTCTGTCATGAAGAGATGCTGCACACAGGAAGCTTGATTCAGATTGGACTGTTAAGGTTTGTCTCAGGTTATACTGAACTTCTCAAAAAGAACAGGTAGCCCTGGATAGTGGAAAAAAATACCTGCAAATGATTTTGTATTTTAGTATGAGGAATGATAACATATTATTTTCTTTTTAATAAGGTCAGTGGCTTTACAAGGAAATGTTTGCCTTTTTATCCTAAGTGTGTATTCCACCACTTCTAAAAACAAGGAATGCAAACTTACTTTCTTTTTTAAGGTCAGGCTTGTATTTTTAGAAGGGGTATTGCTGCCATTTAGCTCTGTTCTCACTGCTAGCACTTACTGCTGGAGAGATGCTGTTTATCGTGTCCTTCCCTGTCTTTAGACCTTTGAAAGGGGAGAGCCTCATTTGCAGACAGCATATTGTTCTCTCCTGTGGGAGCAGGAATAGGTATGTAAGGTAGCCCTTCATGTAGAACCTGTGAACAAATGATATCAGAGGCAAGAAGGGCACAGTTCACAATAGTGTGACAGGAACTTGTTCTGCGGCCTCCCTGTGATCTGAATACAATAAACATTAGAGGGGAATGGAAGATGGGCAGTAAATCTTTGTGATTTTTCCTTATCTTACAAGTCCGTTGGCTCCGTACCTGCTGGGTCCAAGGCATTCTTTTGCAGGAGGAGCTGAAGGTGCAGCCTGGGCAGTGTTCCTGACGGTGGAAGCACGCTGCCAGCACCTAGTTCTGTGCAGATTGCTCTGTTGCCGTGTTGTTAAATGCGCTTGTTTGCATGGATCACTTTGTGCTCCTTCGAAGAATCGGAGGTTAAGAGCTCTCCCTAACAATTCCCCATGTTACCTGTGCATCCAGCTGCAGGTGGCTCCGCCTTTCTGCTGAAAAACACGGAATCTGGAGGTAGTAGAGGGCAGAATTGCAAGCTGACTTATTTTATAATCCAGTTGGTTAGTAATGCTTCTCTGTAACCAGCTGATGTTTCTTCTTTGAGAAACAGTGTTTGGTGTTTTGAGTTGTTTTTGCTTTTGCTGATTATGACATCTGACACTGCTGCTGTCTCTGTTTCCTGATTGTGTCACTTTGATGCTTGTAGAAAAATAATGGAGTTGCTTCTAATAGATACCATTTCTTGTGCATCTGACATATCTCTTTTTCCCCAGGTATGGTGGACTTGTGAGAAGAGGCTGTTCTTTCAGCACAGGGGATGCAAGTTCAGAGGAATGCCTGCTATGGCAATGTTGTAAATGTGTCAATGGACAGCTTTAGGAGCAGCAGGGCTGTAATGCTCCTGTAGAACAGCAGGTGATAAAGCACATGTTAAAGAGGAAGAACAATTTACCCTCTTAAGCTGAGAAAAACAGAAGTTGGCCATATGTGAGGAATCAGAATTGTGGTCTGTTAGTACCAAATATGACATGACAGGCACGGCCTGTGTAACACTGGAGCAGCATTAGGCACTCTAATGCATGCCCTGATCCCAAAATCAGTTGCATCTTTGAATGTTGAAGGACACTATACTGGCAGCAGAATTATTTCAGTATATATTGCTCAGCAGTATTATGAACAGTATTATTTGACGCAGAAGGTGACAGAACCAGCAGAGCAGCAGCTGGCAAGACAGTCCAGGAAAGTCTGAAGACTGTGTCTGAAGGAGAGACAAGTACTGTGTTGCAGTGAAAACAGCTCAGCCTTTTCCTAGGCATTAGAGGCAAAAAAATGTAGATGGAGAGGTCTTTATAGTCTGGATGAACAGGTTCTTGGCAGTCATATTATATGAGCATAAACATCAAGTCTTTGCAGTGATGTTAGCAGTACGCTGTCCTAGATGCTTCTGAATGTGTCCTGTCTTTTGTTTACTTTGTTTTGTTGAAAAAGGATCTCTCAAGTTCCTTACAGATCTTCTGCTTTGCAGAGGAAGTTCTTTCTGAACTAAGCAAAGTGTATTGACAGTGCCTAATTAATGTGTTAATTTGGAGGTGGTGATTATTTCCATAGTCTGAGTCAGACGTTGGTGATCTGAGTCAGTCTACCCCAGACGCCTCAGTTATCCAAATGTCAGAGCTGATCACTAAGGTTTGATGTGAAAATATAAGTCTTCAAATGTTGGTGTACTGGTTATACTCCTAGCACATAAATCTTTCCCTGCATTGGCAGATAAATGAACTTGGTGACCTGCTAGGTCTTTTCCATCTTTCTCTTACATGAATGTCCATGTTGAAGCCCTAGAGCATCACTGTTGTTGCCTCCTTCTGAGCCAGCTGGCCTCAGGGAAAGAATCTGTCTGTCAGTGACTAGGAGAGCTCACCAACTGGCTGTGAGTTGTGTGCTGGCTCAGGAGACCCTTCCTTCATACTTTCATAGCCTGCAGAAATGGGCCTCTCTATTATCTGAACCTGTGATTGTTTGGAGATTGCTGGGCTTTGTGACGACCTGGGGATAATAGCCCTGTGCTTTATAGTGTTCTGCTGCCCTTTAAATTTGAAGTGTGATGAGAGCAAAGTGTGGCAGTTCTTGAAATAGCACAGAAATGGAGCCAGCCTGGGGCCTCTGTGGAGATCTGAAGCTGATAGGGTGCAGGCAGTATAACTACCTAAATACGCCCTGTCCTACTGCATCGAAGAGGGGAAGGTAACTGTGGCATCACAGCTGGCATTCTGTCCGTGAGATGGATCCTGCGTGTAGCACGAGGCTTTCAGGTGGAAGGAGCACGTGTCTCCCCATGTCATCAGCACACAGATAAGTGCACATAAAGATAATGTGTAACTCGTGAGCTGGAAGCATGAATTACCAGCTGTATCAATCTTCTTCCTTCACTCCTCCAGGCTGAGCGTAACAGTGGGTTCTAGAACATTACTACAGTGGAGGAAGGAGATTTTGAATCCAAAATATCTTTTCTTCTTGTATATACACAGGCTTCCCTGTGTTATAGAGGAAAGGGTAAATGTGTGAAGACATGAATCTCCCTTAAAAGGATGAAGAGATAATTAGATTGTTGGTTAAACAAGAGAATAGCAGAAGTAGGAGAACAAACAGATGAAAAATATATGAAGACAGTGAAGAGAGAAGCTGATACCGGGAGAAATGGCCATATTCTTGAAAATGTATAGGAGTTTTGAGACGTTCCAGTCTCACTTAATTTCTCATGAGAGTTAGTCTTCTGGGAATCTAAACCACTACTGGAAAGGCTTTTTTGATTCCTGAATCACTTCTGATGGTTTTCAAAATTTTATCTTGAGTCTGACATAATAGGAAAAGCTTCTCTTTGTCACTTAAAGTGTACATACAATATGAGGAAATACAGGAAGCAGTTGTGAAGATTTCCTGTATGCTACCCATATAGGATGCTGGGGGAAGTGAGATGAAATTGCGCTGATAGTATAGAATCGGGTGGGATGGGATGCCATTTACCACTTCCAGATTGCAGAAGGCGTAGTGTTAAGTTTTGGAGCGTCTGGTCACAAAGGCCTAACAGACAAGTGGCTGTGCATAGTCACAATAAAGGTTTACACAGCCTTGCATAAAGATCTTTGGATCTCATTCTCAAAAATATATATTAATTTTCTACCCCCTCCCCTTCTTGTGGCCAGTGTAAGATTTATTCGGTCCACAGGTGCTCTGAGAATATGCTTTTATGGCTTGTGAGCAACAAAAAGCTGCCTGATATGTCTTCTATGCCACAATAATATCTAGACTTACAGTGATATAAAGCAGCACCTTTGGATGTTGAGTTCATGTTCAAGGAAAACCACAAAGTCAGCCTACATCAGGGTATGTTCAGGTAAGACTGTGTCTTTGAATAGCTAATTCCTATGCACGACACTCTGCACTGCCCTGATATCTGGTGATTAAATAGCGTTCCTTAAAGTGGCACTAATATTGTGCATCTTCTGGCAGAAGTTCTTAAAATCTGCACCGATTGTAGTTGTTTAGTAAAAAGGTAAGTGTGCCCCTTAGGAGAGCTGTGAGGGAAAGCGGCTTATCTGCACACACCTGAAACTGGAGGAGACAATTCACTGGAACTTAATTTGCTGCATGCTGGAGAGACTAACGATGATTCTGCATTCTATTGGCAAAGAAATGAGGTAGATGGCAAAAAATCTCTTGTTATAGTGCCTGGGTGGTAGAAATTTATGAGATGCTTGTTCTGGTTTTGCCACCGATGACGTCATTTAAAAATACTGCCGTAAGGATTTTGAGGGTGTAATCTAAAGAAAAGTCTGACGGTAACCTGATATCTCTCACATCACATCCTAACTACTGCAAATCTACTGTTGCTGTAGAAGAGTAATTTAATCTTATTTGCAGTGTTTTCGTAGTGAAAGGCTGTAGAGTGAGAAAAGGAAGGAAAACCCCTCGGAGAAGCAGCTATTTCATGTTATGCAGATAGAATATGGCCAGTGAGGAAAGAATGAAATGACTTCTGTCACGTCTCTTCTCTGCATTTTCTTCCGGCAGCTATTCCTGTTCAGTGGAACTTAGCTATGATGTAGATCAGAGGGTGAAGTAGCTAGAACAGGTATGGTACTGACATGTATGATGGGGTGCTAGTTGAACTGCAGGAATTCGGAAAAGATTGTCCATTTTTATAAAAACTCAGCTCTTCAATAAGGGATCTATGGAAGACCACGAAGGCTTCGACAAGAGCTTTTTTTTTTTTTTGTAGCCAGTATCTTGTTTCAGCTGATAACCAATAGCAAAAGCTCAGTGGTGAAAGGAGTGTAAGAACAGCTAGGCATGTTCAGTCAAAAAGGCTCTTGCAAGGCATAGATGATAACTTCTTAATGTAGGTAGTGGAGGAACCAACGAGAAGAGGTGCGCTGCTGGACCTATATTAACAAATAAAGAAGGACTAGTTGGGGACATTAAAGCTGGGAACAGCCTCGGTGACAGTGATCACAGCATGGTGGATTCAGTATTTTACAAAGTAGAAGTAGGGCAATAAGTAGGATTACAACCCTGGACTTCTACAGGGCTAACTTTGTACTCTTCAAAGATCTACTTGCAGGAATCCCATGGGCTAAGACTCTGGAGGGTAAAGGAGCC
>JAVSBS010012640.1:33204-47052 GCA_033124195.1 Coracias cyanogaster | reverse complement strand
CTTCTCTGGAGACTTTCAAGACCCGTCTGGATGCGTTCCTGTGTAACCTGCCCTAGATTCTATGGTCCTGCTTGGCAAGGGGGTTGGACTTGATCTCTGGAGGTCCCTTCCAACCCCTAACATTCTATGATTCTATGAACTGGAAACCCATTCTGGTACTTCACCTTTGTATTCTGATTTCTAATTGTCTAGGACCTCTTTAGATGTAGGTTTTTAAATCGGATAGTTCTGCATACTTCTTTTTTCTTTCTTCTTCCATGTATTGGCCCAGTTAAACTTTCAACACGTGAACACTTTTTGGCATAAACCTCATCTCTGGCAGTGGATGACACAGCTTGGTTACATTTTACAGGAAATTTAAACCTTATTCTGAGCCTTCTACCTGCTAACTTCATTTGATGACCTCTATTTCTTTTGGAGGAAATGCTGAAAAATAATTATTTAGTTCCTTCACCTGTGATTTTGTACACATCTGTAGAATTTATCATAAACTCTCCCATTACTTCTTTCTTAGTCATTCCTTACACAGCAGCTGTTCCATACTTTTTTGTCAAGCTGGTTGTTCTTCCTTGTTTTCTGGTTCTGTTGTCCTCTGAGAAGAGGCAACCATACCTGTGCACAGTGTTCAAGATGCAGATGAACATCTCATTTATGTTGTGGCATAATTTTCTTCTGTTTTTTTTCCTTTCCTAAAAATGTCTAAAATTACATTTGCATGTCTGAATAGGACTGAGCACTGAGCTTGGATTTAATGAAGGTTTCTACTGTAACCCCAACATTTATCCTGCATGATGTCAGCTATTTCAGATCCCATCCCAGTGTATGTCCTGTAGAATTGGTATAAGCAATTATTAATGGATTTCATCTGCCACTATGTCATGCTATTTTTAGTCATCTGTCACTCTTGTCAAATAGTTTTGGGGTTTACTTACTTAAATAACTTGGTGACATTGACAAACCTTGATGGTTCCCTTCAAAATAAGGGTAATTTCATCCTTTTCCTGAATCATTTGGTAATACATTGGATAGCAGCATTTACCAATCTAGAATAGGTTCCTGCAGGACTTCACTGAATCTGTCCTTTGAAAAAACTAACCTCTTCTTTTTCTTTTACCTTTTTTTTTTTATTTTTTTTTTTTTACCTCCGCTTTGGGTCACTTCCAGTTTTCACCCGTAGCAGCGTGAATGAGGGACTTTCCTTGAAGTCAAGTAGGCTTTCTCACAATGATCTCTTCTGCCTCCATGCTCAGTGATTTCTTCAGAGAACTCCAGCGTGTGAGAGGTACATTTCCTTCTGCAAAAGCTTTGTTGATCTTTCTGCAGAAAGAGATCATTGGATTGTTGGCAGTAAGGGGCATTCAAAAACTGCAAATTCAATGGCAATTGAAAACTAAGGCTAATTAAAAGCTAGTTGTGAAACTGATTTTTTTTGTTTTTTTGTTACAAAGCTGCAGCTTTAAGAAACACACCAAATATTGGCATATTGGTTGAATTGACAACAGTGACTCTTAGTTAATTTCAGGGTTTTTTTTTTCAGATGGCTTGATTTGTGATTTAGGGGAAAAAAATGCTTCTTGTGCAGACTTTATTTGAATGCCAAGTCTGAAATTCTAGCACCAAGCCATTTTCTAGTTGTTCAGCCTTCCAGCAGAAGCAGTGGTTACATTAGTTCACACTTTCATAACTTCTGTATATCCGAGAGGATTTTTGCCGGATGACTGCATTGCCAAAAAGGCTCTGTAGGCAGAGGCAGCATAGAACCTTCTGAATCTGCTACAGCCCATGCTGATATATCATCATCAATATAGACTTATTTTTTCCTACCATAATTTCACAACTACAAGAGCTACATGGGATTACTTACAATGTCTGTGTCCATTCTGCAGCTGTTAGAGAGGTAGTATTGTTGTTTCTCCATGTTGTTTTTAAGTTATTCTTGTTCTGGGAGAACTGATGCAAGAAAGAAGAGACTTCATTCAATCTGCAGATTTTCTGTTTCAAAAGCCAGGAGGTACCTTCCTCCATTCTCTCTAAAGTGCTGGTAACATTTTACCAAGAATTAGGACTCAAAGATAGATCAGATCTACTTAAAAATTATTTTTAGTTGCCTGGCCCTGTTTGTTGAACTACTGACCTGGAGGTCAAAGACCTCAGTAGTCTTTTGAGCTGTCTGTCCCCTATGGATGGAACAACTGATACTGGTAGCAATGACTGGTGTGCAGCATAAGCTTTTAATGAGAAACTACCATACAGTGAAAAACAGTCCTGTAGAAATGGTAGCAGAGCAGCAATTCATAGGATCATAGAATGGTCTGGGTTGGAAGGGACCTTTAAGGGTCATCTAGTCCACCTCCCCCTAGAGTTAGCAGGGACATCTTTAACTAGATCAGATTGCTTAAAGCCCCACCCAACCTGACCTTGAATGTTTCCAGGAATGGGGCATCTACCCACCTCCACGGGCAACCTGTTCGAGTGTTTCACCAGCCTCATTGTCAAGAATTTCTTCATTATATCTAGTCTAAATCTACCCTATTTTAGTTTAAAACCCCTTGTCCTATTGCAACAGGCCATGCTAAAATTTAGTCCTTTCTCTCCCCACTGGGAGATGACTAATATTTAACTTATTACAAAACTTTTAATACCAAATAAAAAGCAAAATCATGCCAAGAGAGTGAGGTTCAGATGATCTTTGCCATTAAATTAAAAAAAGAAAAAAAAATATAGGAAGCTGTTTTAATCATTTCCGTACCTGAATCATAAGCAATGCCATGAGGCTACTGTAACATTTGGAGTGGAGATGTGCTCAGCAGTTCTGGCGTTCCAATGTATTGGCATGTGACTGGCCATGCTGTGCATCAAGGCTGTGCTGGAGGATAGGTGGCTGACTAGGTGGGTTGAAGAGTCATTATGCAAGTTAACTTGCTTCTGTGTCATTTTGTCAATAGAGGTGTTATAAAAATCAGTAGTAAGCTATTTGGGAACTGGGGCTTTGCCAGACAAAAAGAATTAACAGCTTCTTGAATATCAGCAGTAGAAATTGGGTCATCTGAGGAGTCAGCCATGTGCTCAGAAATAGGTGGTAACTGTAGTCTATTTAATAAGAGAGTTTGAGATGATTGTGAAGAAGGCTGTGGGAGTGAACATACTTCTTTGCAAATAGACAAAAAGGATTAATAATTTTTTTTTTTAGGAAATAAAGTGGCTGTCTGCTCCATCTTAAGCATGGGAATGCTCTTTGCTACGTGAATAATTCCCCTTTTTAGCTTCCTAATTCTACACAACAACACTTTTTTTTTTTTTTGATGAATTATTCCTACTCTGGCTATATCTGTAGTACCCCACTGGCTTGCTCAGCTCTTGAAGAGGTCCGTCATCCTGACTGGTGAAATTGCTTCTTGTTTATAAAGAGAGCAGTGTTAGGACATGGACCTGTTGGAGTGTGTCTGGAGGGAGGGCCATGAGAATGATCATAGGGCTGGAGCACCTCTCCTAGGAAGACAGGCTGAGAGAGTTGGGGCTGTTCAGCCTGCAGAAGAGGAGGCTCTGGGGGGACCTTATAGCGACCTTCAAATACCTGAAAGGAGCCTATAAGAAGGCAGGGGAAGATCTGTTCTCAAGGGTTTGTAGTGACAGGATGAGAGGTAGTGGTTTTAAGCTAGAAAAGATTAGGTTGGACATTAGGAAAAAGTTCCTTAATATGGGGGTGGTTAATGACTGGAACAGGTTGCCCAGAGAGGTGGTGGAGGCCCCATTCCTGGAGTCATTCAAGGTCAGGCTTGATGGGGGTCTGAGCAACCTGACCTAGTTAGAGATGTCCCTACTTATTGTAGGGGGGTTGGACTAGATGGCCTTTAGAGGTCCGTTCCAACCCAATGCATTGTATTCTGTTCTGTGTTCCAGATCATACTGTAACTTGGTATCTTGTTTCAAAAAATTAAATGAGAAATTGATTGTTCCGTGGAGATTCATCTCATGGGAATAATCCAGAACAAGGAAAAAAATCATGATTCCCCGTAACAGTAGAGAACAAAATGGTAAGGGATGTGTGAATCGCTGTTTGAACTACTGATGCTTTATATTGGATGGAAACTTCAAGTAAGTTTTACGTATACAGAAATTTTGGAAGAATTGTTGGGCACACTGAGTTCTATTTGTCAGCAGTCAAAAGCCTTTTTAATGGCTGCATTTTCAGAGAAGCAGGCTGCGTGGTCCAGCAGCTAGAGCAGTGAGGCTGATCTGGCTTGCATTTTTCACCACTGAGCCATTCTGCTTTTCTCTGTTGTAATTTCTTTGTTTCTTTGTTTATCTGTTACCATGCTCACCATTGGGAACAAGTTTGTGATTATAGGTGTAGGAAAAAAAAAAAAAGTTTTAAGCCTTGCTGTATTTTGTGGAAGGCCTAAGAGATGTAAAAAGCTCCAGAAACGTTAAGAGAAGTGTTAGTGCAAACGTGGGTTGTGTATTTGTACGTGTACTTTGTAGATTCTCTGTGCCATTCTCTTTGATTATGTTTGCATAGGTAATTCTGTAATTCTTGTAAAGAGGTAGTTAGAAGTAGCGGTGTGAGCTTTGGAAATGTTCATGACCTGTAATCACAGACGGTGAGAAAGGGTTTTTCCTCATAAATTCATAGGCATGCAGAAGCCAGACCTTTCCTTCTGGAAGAAAGGGTGAACTTTACACAGCTTCACTGTATTTCTTCCTTTCAAGAATGTATTTGGCCAGGTTTTAAAAGAGCTTAGCTCCTGTTTGGGCACCTAAATTAAATGGCTGGATTTGCAAAAGGATTTAGCATCCAGTAACTACTTTTATTCCCATATATGTACCCAAATGGGAGATGAGTTGTTCTGACAGTGTGGCCCATTATTTGTTGGATTGGTTGTAATTAAGACTCGGCCCATTCTGGGAACACTCTATTAAAATACTCATTGAGCAGACAACCTTGTGGGGCCATAAAGCCATAGTGCTAGGCCAATAGAAATGAAATTTTGAAGTTGTGCAACCACATCTTGTAAATAAAAATGGAGAGGGTAAATGGCTGGTGGTTGTTCTTTTCCACTGTTAAGAGAATGCAACTAAAAATGAGGAGAAATTCAGGCAGTTGCAGCCAGAAGAAAGAAAACATTGGGCATTGACAGAGCAGTAACCACTAAAGTGTGCAGAATTATCAGTCTGTGTTAGGTAAGCAGGGAGTATAAATGCAAGGAGCATCCTTTAGGAACAGTGCACAATTGAACAACCTATATCTAAAATATATCCTGTTCTTGGCATCTTGAGAGAAGAATAATCTGAGGAATCACAGATTTCCATGGAATTCAGTAACTGAAGACTTAGATATGGAATAAGAATTTGTTGGGTAAACAAGGAGGCTTACTGGAGGATGGATCACTCAGTAGGTATTGCACAGCATTGTGGCTGGTAGTCTTTTTCATGTTGAGTTTTCATTTTTAAAGAAATCTTGACTAGTCATTTATCACTGTAGTCTTGAGAGATTATCTGTCTGGAGAACTGCATGAACATCATTTGATTATCAGTTTATGCTCAAACTAGGTATTTCCTGCTCTCCTCTGCATGTGCTGAAGCCCTAGAGGGAGGAGCGTTACACTTCTTGTCGGAGCCTAGAAGTGGGTAGGCAGTGGCTGATTTCAGGACTGAGCTGCTACTGGAACATTTACATGCTATGAACCAGAAGATCTCGTGGTGATGTGTGGAGGTAATGCTGCTTGGCACCTAATGACAAGAGCATCTGTTGTCTGAGAAGAGTGGAGGGACAGGTTACAAATTCAATAATCTGAAGCATTCTTCTTCCTTGTTGCCTTAATGCTTGGCCTCTGTTCCTTAACATAACGTTTTAGGCTTCAAAGTGAAAAGAGAGCTGTCTCTTTACCACAACTCTATTGGTTTAGCAGACTCAAACATGTGCTGTTGTCTGTTCGAGTTCTTAAAGATGTTGAAGACACCCTTCATTGAAGAAGATACCAAGTGCTCATAATAAGGACCTTTATGTCTTGGTCTTACAGCTGTAAACAAAAATGTCAGATATGTGTGGCTTCTCAGTGAACGTTCTCTTGCTTATCACCAAAGTTGTTTGGTGCGATCCTTGGAAATGGAGAACACCTACTGCAGTTGTTGGGGAGTTTCCTCTGTCCTATGTCTTTTGTTGTTGTCTTGCTCAGGGTTAAGTAATTCTGGCTGCACGGTTAACACTTGCCCCTACTTACTTAAAACCTATTGTGATGATTGCAGAAGATTTTTTCTCTTGTGTGGCTGATCTACTGTCCTCTAATTTGTATCAAAAGAACCAAAGGTCTTATGGCCCGTCTAATTCAGGATCTTACAGGAATTTTTTTATTGGCCTGAATGTGCAAAAATTTAGCTGAGTCCCTTTCCCCCTGTCTTTACACTGTTACTGAAGCACAGTGTTATTGCAAACATGGCAATTTGTATTTTAGGAAAGTTTTGGGGTTTTAGAACCTTGCAACAGGGTGGCTAAGGTGGCCAGCTAGCAGAATAAATAATTACTTTGCAGGTGAAACTTGTGCCTAAAGGTAAAGAAGAGACCTGAGCCTTTTTTTTCCTTTGTTAACCATTGTGTGGGGTTAGAGAGTTTATGGGGATGATCTATAAACGTGCCAAATACCCCGCGCAGGGATGTGTTTACAGTAAGTTGAGTGCTGGCATCCTGACTTTTAAATTTGGCAAAATTGGGGTTTGCTGCTTAAGTCCACCCTGCCCTTAGAGGCCCCGTGAATCTGTGCTCTGAACAATTTCATTTTCTAGGAATTTGCATTTACCCTGCCTTAACTCAAATTTTGTGCCACTGAGCTTACGTAGGTATTTTAAAATCATGGTGGCTGAGGTCCTCCCAAATCCCAATACACCCATATTTATGATATGTCTTATTTGTTGGTGTGGACGGAATAGATCAGTGTCATGAGTTGAATATGTCTGCATGGCATGGTGAAGTGCTTGCTGACGTGTCTGAACTGGTGCTTACTTGTGGAGGCAGTTTAATTGCATCAACATACTGATTGCACCAGGTGGATATAAAGGACTTTGCAGTGTAGAATTAGTCTAATTGTCTCTGCAGAGGGTGACATGATGTTGTAGACGTAGCACTAAGTCTGGCAAAGCTAGGAATTTGATGTACATCTTTTGGATTTCAGGCCGGTATCCAGGTTAGTGTAATTCTTTCATTTTTTGTTTCTTTAACTCTTTGGCTCTTGTGATAGCAACCAGGAGATTTATTAATGATCAGAGTTCATCCAGTTAGGGCCTTACAGGCACTTTCGTGTTGATCTGTTAACATTTACAGTCAGTGGAAAGACTCAACGTCTCACTTTTTTTATATGAGTGAATCAGATCCTTACTGAGATAACGTGCTCTTTCTGAAGGGTTGCAGATCATGGAGGCACCTTAAAGATAATCTAGTTGCAGCCCTCTGCCATGGGCAAGGACATCTTCCACTAGATCAGATTTCCCAAAGCCCCATAAAACTTGCCCTTGAACACTTCCAGGGAGGGAGCACCCACAACCTCTCTGGGTATCCTGTTCCAGCATTGCATCACCCTGCAGTAAAGAACTTCTTCCTCACATCTAATTTATATCTACCCTCTTCCAGTTTAAAGCCATTACCCCTTGTCCTATCACCACATGCCCTTGTGAAATATCCCTCTCCAGCTTTCTTGTAGGCCTGCTTTAGGTACTGGAAGGCTGCAGTAAGGTCTCCCCAAAGGCTTCTCTGGGCTGAACAACCTCAACCGTCTCAGCCTGTCCTCATAGCAGAGTTGGTCCAGCCCTCTGATCATCAGGGCCATATGGCCCTTCTCTGTACTCACTCAACAGGACCATATCCTTCTTATTTTGGGGCTCAGAGGCAGGTGCATATTGCCAGGTCATGTTGAGCATCTTGCCAGCCAGCACTGTCAAGTGCTTCTTACCAGGGCTGCTCTCAATTCACTCATCACTTTGGCTGTATTTGTGTTTGGGATTTCTCTGACCCAGGTGCAGGACCTTGTACTTGGCCTTGTTGAACCTCCTGAGGTTTGCATGGGCCCACCTCTCAAGCCTGTCAGGGTCCCTCTGGATGGCATCCTTTCTCTCCAGCGTGTCGACTGCACCACACAGCTTGGTGTTGGCTGCAGCTCGCTGAGGGTGTGCTCAATCCCACTGGCCATGTCACCGACAAAGATGTTAAACAGCACTGGTCCCAGTACTGAAGCATTACTGGGGGAAGCAGTGGTGCGGGATTCTGCAGGGTGGCTAAACAGCAAAATGTGTTCAAGCCTGTGTACAATGTAAGGGGCTATTGTCTCCCCTGAGGGGATGCGGGAAGTGAGTGTGCCAGCATCTACATAACGTGTCATCTTCAGATCCTTTCAGCATACTAGACTCACTGTTTTCTCTTTCAGGGCAGCACTACTAGTCAAGGTATGTATTTTTTAGATCATTATAAAGCTGCCTGGTGGGATAACGTTGGAGAGGGAGAAATCCATGTGTGCAGGCTCACTTTGTAACAGTGTGAGTGTTTATGGCAAGATTGCATTTCTTACTTGCTAGCTAAGGAACTGCTGTGAGCATCATACCACACCTAAGCTGTAGTATGTAGTTTAAAGTCTTTCCTGGTCATTATCTGATAGTTAATGCCTGAAGAAACTATACATTATTGCTATTATGAATTGTTTCTTTTACTGTTTTGGTTTCCCATTCTACTGAATAGCTGCTGACAACACCCTCCTTGTCTCTCCAAAGCTGGATTACAGTGGTTGACACTGAGGACAATTTGGTGGCTTTGTTGTATATGTGTGTGTTCTAGAAGAATGCCAGTATATCTACTGCATTATTTATTTCTGTATTGCAAAGAAGTTCAAGTGTAATAGGAAATTTTACCTTGTGTTACAACTTTTAACTACAGATGTACTTTTTGGAAGTACCTTAAGATAGAAAAGAAAGATTTAAACTGATTTTTAAATATTGCTTTTAGCAATCAGTTGTTTGTGACTCTTGGTGATAGACACATGAAATATGCATAGTATCAAAAGCTCTATATGAAAATAAAGCATTTTAAGGCTGTGGTTTCATTTTATGTAGTTATCTATTTTTCCTGAGGTGGTGTTTATTGTTTGTTGTTTAAGTTAGTTTATCAGATTTTCAAAATTTGTTTCTGGAAGTTACTTATCTCCATTCTATGGTTTTAAAACTGCAAGCAGTATCATGTGTTGAAATTTGGATGTTTATTATATATTCTGATTTTCTATGTGGAAGGATTACTCACAAAATAGAGATAAGGGAAAAATGGAAGAACATAATGATTTGCTTCCAGATGTGAATTCTTTTTGCCCCCAAGGTATAGTTGTGAAATGACAAATACATAGCTGAACAGTGGCTAAAAGGTCTTAATATTAGAAACAAAATGTGACAGGAAATTCACCGTACAATCATAGACACTTGGATACTCATCCTCACTTTCATATGCCACCCTGAATTATTTTAACTTAATAAGATCTGCAAAGGAGTATTGTGGTGATTTTCATTTGTCTTCTTGTGCTGCAGTGCTGCTCTATAGAAAGCTATATTAACGTTTATAACAGGCAATTTTGTCAACAACTATTATATAATATAAATCTGCATTAATTATTACCCTTGTTAAAAGTATAACAGTAAAACACCTGAAATCTGTTTGTTTATATATCTATTAGACAACTGGTAAGGATGGCCAGGTTGCTCTGCACGTGTGTGAAATGAAAAACCAAAGTCCGAGTGCATACCCAGCTTCATTATTAAGTAAAGGACAGTGAGAGACTTAGATGAACTGCAGCATATTAAAGGCTTTGCTCCCACTACAAAAGGAAGAGCAATTTCATGATGTTTATCGGTGTGGTCCAGCTACTGCATAATAGCACCAGCTAGCCATACTACACATAATTATGATATATCTCTCATAATCTCTATTACCGTAATACATTTTTCTTCCACAAGAGAAATTAGATGCGTAGTGCTCCGTGGCTCATGATTTTTGCCATCTTAAAGAGATGCTTAGTATTTGAGTGATGGTTGAATTACCTATTTTATACTTAAGTACATAATCCCAAGAAGGTTTAAATCAATGTGTTAATTGGTAAGTGATACTGTAATTATATGTATAATCATGGAAATTTTGAATCCAGATTATTTACTTGCTCTCAGGAAATTAATCTACAGAGGTCATATATTAGATTGCTTGTTTATTAAGTGGAACCCCTGTAGTTACAAAGTACTGATTGGCTATAAGCTGAATGAAGCATTCTTATAGCTGTATCCAGCAGGTGTCAACAGTTCAAATCTTTGAGTATGTATTGATCTAGATTCAAACAGTTCATTAATCTAAGCACACATTATATAGATTTTTCAGTGCAATTTTGAAAGAGTTGAAAAATTGTATTGAATGATGAGAGATGATACTCAAATTACATTTTTATGGCAAATCTCCCTTGCGCTTGTGACATACTCGGATGGGGTTGGGTGCTAAAACTGACAATGATTTTTATTTTCAGATGTACTTCTCTGGCTTGAGAGTAGCTTCAGTGGGTGAAGTAGTCTTTGAGCGCTGACAATCCAAACCAGCTGTTTTTCTAGCATCAGGTTTGTCACATACAGCCCCTCCTTCCTTTTCATTTGCATGCCCAGAAATAGTATTGGTACCACTTAAGAATCTCAGAGACATCCACATATACCTTGTTTTATTTCTTCTCCTTGGTCTTGATCCTGGAATACTCTGGCAAGGCCGCTCAGCACAAGTTTGAATGGGATGGCTCTAATGAAATAATCTGAACATCTTGAACCTTTAAAGCTAAAGCAGGTTGCTTAGAGGTGCTTCGTTGCATGGGGAAAAGGCCATGGAGAGCCTGCTAGGAGAAGCAGTGAAAAGTATTTGGCTGGATTTTCCCCTCATCTGTACTGGTGAACTTGAGAACTGAAATCAGTTGGTCATTCAGATCACTTGTCTGATACTTCATTCTCATATATGAGGTTAGTAAGAGAAGTAGTATTTCTTTTCCATGACGTATTCTGAGAGCTCTATCAGTTGGTGTATCTATAGGCTTTCAGCTTGGCAGTTTTAAGATTGTACTCCCCTTTCTCTTCTCTGCTGATTGCTAGTGTCTTGGTTGAAGTAGAGAACAAAGAAAAGAAAAAGAAGAGATGTTTCTGCTATTACTAGTGAGACAAAAGAGAGGGTAAGGTTTTTCAATTTTAAGGGGAAAATTGCAATATATAGAAACAGATCAAGGTTTTTAGGAGTTATTATATTTTTCCCTTACTGTGATGATCAAGCTAAAGATATACTTCAGTCCTGCTGGCCAATTTTGATTAGATTGCTGTAATATCGAGCACTGTGTATTCGGATAGCAGGAATACCTACTTAATAATTTACAAATGATAAGAGATTTTTATTCTTTTATTTTTCTGACTCCTTGCAATTCTCAGCCCTTTTTTTTTTTTTTTTTTTTTGGTGCAATATTATGGGAGTTACGATACCTCTCTGAGACACTTGCAGTCCATATTATATAACTTTGTAATTCATATTAAAGCTGCAAAGAAGGTAACGATTGAGCAATAGAGTGTTGTAGATCTGATGCAATCAAGATACTGTACAAAATCTGACCCAATTATCTTACAGTTTATGCTCCTTTTATCCTGACAAAGCTATTGTTATTTCCTAGTACTAATAACTAACTTTATGTTATGTTTAATTTCGTAAAGGACAACTTGTATTGTACAGCTTGCCTTACCTAATAAAAAATGCAATACTGCAATAAAGCTTATAAAAAATGGTTAGGAATTTTTCAGAAGAGTTGACATGCCTGTCAAGATAATGCTGATAGAATTTCATACATCTGCAGTAGGACAAAAAATTAATTACCAAAGAATCTGACATTGTTAGTCCTTTTTATTCAGTTATATGATAGCTTCAGTGCTCTGGAAAAAAAATAATCAAAGCAGAATTTAAAACTGTTCTTAGAATGGCAGGTTTTCATCTGGAAATGTTAATGTAAGTTAAACTTTAATTAAAAAGAATGCGTATCATAGCTTAACATTTTTTTTAAACATAGGATAATTATCTATAGTACAGATCCTATTCAAAGGTATATTATTTTATTTAAAGATTCTATTTTCATGTAAAGGATTTGTGGTTTTCAGCAAATTATTGTAGTCTTGTAATTTTGGAGAGCATACAGCCGGTGCAATCAGCTGTCTTCTGTAAAGTCCAAGAGTGTAATTCAATCACAAAGATTGGTGACATTTCCAACATGAAATACAGATTGAGCACTTCATACAAATATAAAATACCAAGGTTCCTCTGTAACCTTTATGTTTTTAAAGATATTTTATCCAGATACCACTACACAGTTGGAACATGGGTATGTGTAAATTGCTGAGTTCACAGACCCGTTTCGGCACGCAGGCTGCCTTTATGGTGCCTCTCCTGAATCCTGCAGATGCTTGCATGGAGATAATGTCTCCTTTCTTCTTCTCTCATCCTGAACGTGAGACATTCAGGACATCACAAGCAGAAGTTACTCAGAGCAGGAGTGACGTGCTGGAGGAGCGAGACTTGGTGCCTGCCCAGATGTGCGCAGCTGGAGCCCGAGGGGCACTGGGCACTAGGTGTCACTGTTCCTCCACGGTGCAGCTGCTGCCTGGGCATTTTTTGGGCTGTGAGAGTAAAGTAGCTGTAGGTGGCAAAGGTTTGTAAATTGAGTTTGTGTAGTGCTGCTTTAGATCATGTAGTCATGAACTTTGAGACATACAGCAGCTGGAATACTCTGCGTATTCTCATGTAATTTAAACATCAAGCACATAGTTGAGAGAGAGGCATCAGCATGCCATTTTTGGCTGGACTGGTGTGAGCCAAGTGTGCTCTGCTATTTTTGAACCACTGAAACCTTAACGCACAGGAGTGAAGGTGAATTTCTCGTCTCCAGTTTATTTATCAGCAAAGGAGTGCCTTTATCTTGTAGCCACTTGCTGGAAGAACTGCGTGAAAACTTTACTAGAACTTCATAGATAGAGGTTGGTTAGGTAATACATGCTATAATTTCTCCAGTCACTCACAGATGTTATCTCGTTTTTCTTTTAGAATAAATAAATACAGGTTTGACTGTTGTTTAAGCTGAAACTAACTGCCAAAAATAAGAAATAAAGGGCAAAACACTGGGCCAGCACTGGCAATATGCTCTGCCTGCATTTAGACCAGAATTTGTTTGAGAAGTACCTGTGACAAAAGTGGGTACAGAAGCTGGCCATTGGTGCTGCATATATTAAATTAACCTACAAAATCTATAATAACGTGGTGTGGATGCCTCTATATCTGTGTATTTAGAAGGTATTTTCCCCAGGTTTGTCCTTCCTTCCATCAGGAGGTGATTTCTAACAGGAGGGAGTTCTTCAGTCTTGAAATAAAGATGGAGCTTTTAACATCCAGTGGGAGTAGCTGAAGTTAGGAAACTGTAACTACTTTTGCCATATTTTTACATATCCCTTTATCGGCAAATCTAATTTATTCATCATTTAGGGACTTCTGCGTCAGCCAACATCTTTAAATCTAGCCAAAATGTTTTTCTAAAGGATACCCTGCAAGTAACTTAGAAGGTACAGGCTTTGTGCAGGAATTACTAGGTAAAGTTTTATGGACTATTATTACACAAGACCTAAGGCTTTGAATTGGTCCCACGATGTCACCTCCAGATAATCGTAGATGGATGTGCTGGTGTGTGACTTCTGTACTTTTCCTATGCTTCTGAGTAGAAAATCTCAGATTGCATCCTAGTGGGATGGAAAAGACTGAAAATTACTCATCTAATGTGGAAA
>JAVSBS010012640.1:0-33194 GCA_033124195.1 Coracias cyanogaster | reverse complement strand
AAGTCAATCATTTTTATGGTGTTTGTCGTCTTTAGAGTAATACTCTATAAATCAAATCTGGTTTCTTGTTTATTGTCCCAATGAATTGTGTACAATAGTTACTTCATTTGCAAGAGTTTTGTGGGTTTTTTTAATGTTGAATTTGTCAAACAAAACTTTGTCTTGTCTTTTTTAACATTTCTTCCCAGTTAGTAAGGTGGTTGAGCATATAGATCCCTTCAACCCATTGTGGGCTTGCATAGAGGTAACTGGTTTTGGCTTAGCAAGGAGTACTGGTGATGACCTAGAAGCTGAAATGATTTGAATTCTCTCAGCTAGGTAAGCTTTTTGGGGCTCAGAGGAGCAAAAGGCAAGTGAAAACATTTTATCATGAACATCGCAGACAGGGTTGTGGTAACATTACTCCTGTGTAGAAGTGCATCTTCAAGCAGTAAGGATGTAGGTGACAAAACTTAGTTAAATAAAAGTACAGGTTATGCAGCTCAGCAGGTCTCTATTTGACAGGTAGGGGATTGCTACAGGGCTCCTGTTGTAAACGAGAATGGGGGCTACGTTCCCTGTGGACGTTTTTAGAAATAAAAGTATTATGTTGTAGCTAGTTAAATCAGTCCAGTGGATACTCACTAAGTTTAGCCTTTGTATCTAAAGTCTTACTATGTTACTAGTTGTATATATAGAGATTATCCATTGACCACTGAATTTTGGTCCAGGGGAGAGGAGTGATCTGTCATCCATTCTCCTAACACTCCATTAGACGAAGAACGGATTCAACATGAAAACTAAATGCTGCAATGACAGAAGCTGGAAATTGGATAGAGCCCCTCTCAGGGGAGGTACAGAGGAACAACTTCTCTCTTATGGATGTGGCCACTCATGCAAGTCTTTCACTGATAGAAGCGAGCCACTGTTTTGTGTGATTAGGGGATGCCCATTCTGTGAGTTGAATTACTAAAATTTTCTTATGGCTGAGATCCGTAAGATGCCTGCCAGTGGAACCAGCAAAACCATCCTCATCGGTCTCCCAGCCTCGTCTCCTCCTCCAAACAACAGGGATGTTGTTTGCTCTGTGACCCTTGCAGCAGCACAGAACTCCAAAGTCACAGGTAAAAAGCTTATGATGCCTGTAACTTGAAAGCTGCAGATGAGCTGTTGCTGTTGCACAGTCATGCTTTACCAGGAAAGGGTGTCATCTATATCCTTTTGCAAGATGTTGCAGTTAAATGACCTGATTCTCTCTCTCATCCCTCCATAGAGAATTCTAGGTTTGAAGCAATATTAGAAACAAAGAAAGAGTTTTTTAAGAGTGTGGCTTATACCTCAATGTTGGGCCCTAGCTTCTAAGCCTGGTGAAGAGCAGACTTCAGCTTAATAGGATCAGAGGTGTTAGAATTTTCTGCCCTCTCTCTGTAAATAGACAAATTTTGTTGCAGTAATTTTAAATAGTGTAAGTCAGGGTAGAGTTGGTAAAGGAGCATGGATCCTGCAGAAGCTGTTCTTTTCTTCTAGGGCTGGACTTTGAAAAAATGGAATGGAACAGTCTGTGTGGATTCCTCCATCTTGCAGTAGGTCCTTTTGGATCGACAAATTCTGGGCTCAGAATCTCTCTCTACTTCTACATGAGCAAGTGCTGCCCCACGCTTCCTGCCTGACCTGAGTTTAGCTGAGCTGTCACACGGCACTTCCTGTCCTGCACAAAGGTTGTTCCTCATGTAGAGACCTAAGGGTCAGAAGGAAAGAGCAGTGTAGCATTCCAAGTGTGAGGAATAAAATACTGCTGCTGCTTAGGTGTTGCAAGAGTGGCTAGGAACCGCTGAGCTGTGAGATAACAATCCAGGGACCAACTTCACTCAAACACTTGCATTTTATTTAACGTTTATTTAAATAGTGAAACTCTTTGATAGTTAAATCAGCATTAAAGCAGGCTGGAAACTGGTTTACAGTCTCTGGAGAGCAGCCACACATCATCAGTGTCATAAATTATGTCATTTTTTACCAAGATATTGGCTGCCAGCTGAAAGGTTAGAAATTACATATTTTATTTTCAAATGCGGTTTATCCACGGAGAGAAATGAGCAAAATGGATGCAGCTGTCTTTTAGATTAACCCCAGAGTCATCAGGCTTGGAGTTCCCAGAGAAGTACAAGGCATTCCGTGTTATGCCAACACAACAGAACAGGAATCCCCACCTGTTTGTGGCTTCTGAGAGTCAGGGGTAGAGGGACATGTGCCTCTATCAGCAGAAAGCCCAAGCTGCCATAATGACAGATGCCCAGAGGAAAGCAATGGAATAACTCTCAGGACATCAGTTCAACAGCAGAGTGATGCAAACACAGCTTGGTGATTTAAGATGGGGGCTGTGATTTCTTTTAAAGCTTTTTTTAGTGCTGATGAGCAACATCAAATTTTATTCCTCTGGTTAAGGTGTGCTATCTTACTTCAGTCTTTGAGCAAATTTCATCTTTTACAGAAATGGTACCTTCTGTTTTGGAAACCGTTGTGCCTCATGCAAGTGCCAAAGATATGAATACCTGAAGAACTCCCAGGAATTGGAGAGGTTATGGCATTTTAAAAATTTATTTTGTATTTAGGATGTTTCAGTGCAGTTTATACATTTCTGCAAGTCACTTTGTCAGGGAAAACAGTAACATAGAAGAGTAAATCTTGAATTAATAGATCCAGTGGCTTGGCATTCGTGTCAGGTTACCTAAAGTTATTTTAAAATGATATATAAAATGATTTTTAAAAACAATGAACCCCCCTAGGTTGTTTAATTTTCAAATCCATCACTCAAGCCGAGACTGTTTACAGTGTGTGTGACATAGCAGAAGAAGGATTACTGTACGTGTGAAGCATGAGGACAAAGATTACTGAGGAAATACTAAAGTCAGATGTTGCTGGGAATCGTGGTTTTGCGCATAGGAAGAGTTATTTATTTACAGTGTAATTCCCTTTGATTTGACAATGAGACTGGGTCCTATTGAGCTCCACTGAGCATGCAAGTTAAGTCTGAAATACAATCTACGTGGCATAGAGGCGTGGGAGATTTTTGTGGGTCGTTTTGGTTTTGTCACACAGCTGCATCATTAGTAGCAGTGACATTTTATGTGTAGAACTGCAGCGGTCACTTCCTTCTTAAAATACTTTCCTGTAGCGTGTGCCTTTTTAGTGTTCAAAGAAAACTCCTGCAGTATCTGCTCTCTTGATGTTCCGTGACCTGGGAACGGAGCTTATTGTATAAAAAGAGCAAGCAGAAACTGAAGCCTTGCGGTGAGAATGTGCAGTTCATTTCAAGTCCAGTTGGATGAGTCATTGTTGAATTTTTTTTTTTATAAGGTCACTTATTGCTGCAGATTTTTAAAGGGAAAATACAAAATCATACAGTCGCTCCTGAAACAATTTTCCTGCATGTTAGTGGTATATTCCTTGGGCTCAGGAAATCAATGTCAGTGATGTAATGGGAGTTTCTACATCATCCTGGTATGTCATTCACACGAAGAGTGCATCGTGGGAGCCAGCGAGATTGATGTCCTCTCTAAGAATAGCACTGATTATAGAACAGATTTTCCCATATACAGAGCCATTTTTAATTCACTGCCTACTGCAGCTGCCAGCCTGCGGAGATAATTCCTTCTAGCAGAATAGCTCTAGATTATTATAGGGAAATCAAATTTGCATAAAAGCATTTTATCTCTTCCCTTTTTTTCATGTCAAAGTTACCAAACATTCACCGTCAGTTACTCTTTTGTGTGTAGGAAGAACTTTGTTAGAATTATATCTTAAGTAACTTCTGTTAAGATCTTTCCAACACTTAGTTGTTTTATGTATTTTAGAATAAATACTAATCAACTAAATAGTTATTGTTAGGGGACAAGCAAGCTTTTTAAAAAAGCAAAAGAAAACTAAAAACTAAGTGCTGTTTTTGCATACCTAGAGGAGCCCAAGTAGCCCTATTTATATCTACTTAATTACGTGGTCCCTGTGACCTGAGCATATGTTGCAGGATGGGTTCCTGTGGTTTGAAAGTGTGATGTTGCCAACCATTGGTCAAAGTGCAAAACTGACTAGGTATTGACATTTACTGATGAGGAAACTGAGGCACAGGTAAGTTAAATGACATGCTTAGGATTACAAACTGATAGCAGGATAGACTTAGTGTCTCTGGAATTGCAAGTGGTTGTCTGCATAGTTGGGCTGTTCTCCACATCATTCAAAATGGATTTTTGGGGTTTGACAGTGAGAGTAAGTTTGTTGTTTTTTGTGTTGATATTTTTATTTCACTTTTATATGTCAGCATAGGTAAGTGCATAGAATCATAGAATCATTTAGATTGGAAAAGACCTCTAGGATCATCAAATCCAGCCTTCATCCCAGCATCTCCCTAGACTGAATGTCCTCTGTGATCTTCTAGCACATGCTCTGTAGGAGGTTTCCGTGGTTTGGGTTGGAGTGGCCAGAAGTGAAATGAATATTTATGTTGGTAGTTATGAGATCATTAACTATTACACAGAAACAATTAATTAGTGACCTCCATGCCTCTTCAGTCTGCCTTGATTTCAGTAGATGGTGCTTGTAGAGATCTTGGTCACTCCGTACTATCAGGAGTAGAAGTGATGGTTTCCCTTAACAGTGTGCAGAGGTATATTTTTCCCAGGAACAGTGATAGCCTACTTAAGTACTGTGCTCCCTCTGCTATCAGCTGCTAACGCAGAGTTTATGGTTGTAACAGGCAAAATGACTTTGGAGGATTGTGCTGTAACCTGATAGTTTTCCCCCTACCCTCAGTGTTATAACATGATTTGGTCTTGCCTGTGGATGGAAGTAAATCATATTTTACCCTCACTGCTAAATTGTATTATGGCCCTGACCTTTATAGGTGAGACAAAACTGCATTATAATGTGGTTATAGGACTGCTGTGTTATACAGGGAAAACGTGGTTATCTGAGGGTCCCGTGGGAGTGTCCTGAACCAGAAGATAATCAGGAGTTTGGATAACCAGGAATTTCAGCCTCACAGATACGTTAAGCTAAATCAAAGCTTCACTGCTGAAGCTGGAGGGAAAAAAGTGAGTCCAGTAAATATGCATTAAAACGTAACATAATATTCAATGTGTTGAAACAGAGTGGAGCAGGCCCTCAGCTGCTGTGAGTTGTCAAAGCTTCACTTCAGTGTCATGACAACTAACACCATCTGGGATCTTCTATCTTCCCAGATTGGCCCTCCAGTGTGTTTTTCCTAGTATGGTTCCTTCTAAAAATAGAAAAATTAGAAAAGTCAAGCCAACAGGCAATATAAGGTCCCATTAGACACAAAAGTGGAGGTAAAAAAATTCTGCTGACAACAGCCGGGCTGGGTACATGGTTACAGTAGGTAGTTGAAATGCTGGGGTTTTATGCTGTGATTTCACACAACGCAATAGAGAACCCTGTTGTAAAGAAAAATATGCTAGAAAAGATATACCACTGCAAATTCCCTGAAGATAGGATCTTCTGATATGTGGTACCTGCTTCAGGGTGAGCCATTCTGTTGGTTCTGCCCAAAAGGGTGGTCCCAGGTGCCTTGAGAGACTGCAGGTGGCTGCCCTTGCTGCCTCCATGTAGGAGCACTGGGTGCTGCAGACACTTCTCCGAGCAATCTTGGTGATGCCTTGTCACAAGAAACACTGTCGTTGGGAGGCAGCATGAGAGCTGGACTGGGAACACAGGTCTGTTCTGTCCTGTTTCTCTGATTGTCTCCAAGAGTGAGTGAAACCTTCAAATCTAGGTGCACACCTCCAGACCCTGGCAATTCACAGCTCAAGATCGATTTACCTTGAGCATTTCTTGCACCTTGTATCTGAGGGTGAGCCTTCACTTTCTATGATACGGAGCTGTGTGAAACACTCTGCAGGGTGTTGTGATGATTGCTTACCTAATGTATTCCAGTTACTAAATGAAGTCTAAAATTAATTGGAATGTTCACAGCGTCTTCAGGGATAAGGGTTTAACAGTGTGCAGACCTTAAACTGTTTGCACAGTTGTGCCTTACAGAAAGGATGTGTAATGTTAGGAAATATCTTCACTTTTACAGACAGCTTCTGTCTTCTTGCAGCATAAGCCTGACAGTGGAGACCACCATCCTTCAGTCTTTGCGGACCGCATCTCAGTGGATGTGTATAAAAATGTGTGCATATGTGTGTGTGTGTATATGTATAGATGTAGAAAGAGAATGAGGGTTTTTGTGTGTATACATGTAGTACTATTTATATAGTACAACTGCATTTCAGATTTTAGTTTAAAAAGAAAAAGGTAATTCTTTATGCCAAGGAATACTCTCGCTCAGCCCTCACCACTGTGACCATTTCTGCTCTGATGGATTTCCCATTCACTGGAGCTGCGTATACCAGTGGATGAAAAGGTGGTTTCACAGGCCCACAAAGAAAGTGTATTTCATTTTTAGTGCATGCTAAGGATTGGACATCGGTATCCAGTTCTGGCTTTCTCCTTCATAACAAAGAGAAATGGAGGCATTTTGCTAACACTGAAGTTTAGTTCCTGTGGAGCTCTGGTAGTGTATGAGGTGATGGAGCATCGGATTTTTGGGCAGTATTTTTTGTTGATATGAATTAGGCTACCCTGGGTTACAGAGGATCTAGCTCTGTAAATCCTTTGAACTTAGAATTTGCTACATCAAGTGATTTCTGTCGCTTCATCTCATAAGTCATAAGAAATACTACTATCAATTTTTTTTTCTCCCGACATTTGAAGCCCAAAATAAAAACTCATCTTTCACTCTGAAAGTATACCAGGCAGGCAACCATGTGATTGAAATGTAAAATAATATTGTGTAATCAGAATATATTTCTTATGGACCAGTCAGCCCCCCTGTCATGTTGCCTGGCATAATAGAGCCTACAGTCATATAGCTACAATTAGATATTATTCCAGCAGATATCAAAATTTATTATGTCAAAGTTGTTAAAAAATGCTGTAAGGAAGCATAATTACTGACTGCCTTTCTGCAGACTGTATTAGCTTGCATGTGATCATTATCTGTAAATAAAAAACAGATTTTGATGGATTTTATTAAGAAAAGACTGAATTTCATTTGGGCTTTTCCTACCTTGACAACTGTGTACCAATCATTACAGTCTTAAAACAACAGGATAAGAGACTGATCAGTTGAAGACATCATAAATTAAGGGTATAATAATGTTGCTTGTCAAGGTATTGCTAACTAAATAAGACCTGGCTTGCAATTTATCTGGTATATTTATATTAAGTGGGAATTACACTTAGAGACTTGTATAATTGACTTACTTTTCAGGTTTTTTTCTTTAAAATAAAATAGATTAACTAAAATAGATTAACTTTTAAATTGTGTGTTATTTGCTGTAAATAACAATTAGTTTGGTTCAGGCGTAGGATGAGGGAACCAACAAACTGGAACAAGAACCCTGTCAGATGAGCAGCACCATTATCCTTTACAGTCTACGCTGGCAGCTAAATTTAAAAGTTTTTCTGTTCCCAGTAGAGAGTTTCTCTTTGGGTTTCCGGTAGAGAGTTGGTGTGTTCTTAGTGATGTACGTTTAAACTTGCCATTACCAGCAGTTTACTGAAGCAGCTGTACAACATACAGTGTTCTTCTGCCACAAGCACTTTGCAGGGAAGGTTGCAGAAGCATCCAGAGCTACTCATGAGGAAGATGACCTTAGGCTAAAGTAAAAGAAAGGCAGAAGTGGTTTTTTTATTGATGATGCACTAACCCATTGGGTTTAGAACTGTACCTTCTGGTTGACTACTTGCTTTATTTGAAGCCTGAAAGACGAAAATCACTGACCAAACATAATGGTAATCTAGCAATGAGAAAGAGGAATAAAATACATGGAGGTTTTTATCCTTCAGCACTTCTGTTTATCCTTGTTGGAGTTTTAGCTAAGGAGCTTTGCACAGCCTGAACAGGCATCGGTGTTGGAAGAAAATATATGGAATTAGAACAGCGGGAATGTTTTTTTTTGGAGAGAAGTCAACTTCTGTTGCAGGTGTAAGTTTTGAAATATATAAACAAGAAGCAGACTCCATGTAACTGTACCATCAATTAAGTTAGTTTAATAGCATTTCAACTTGTTGTTAATAAAGCAAACATTTACTAATCTTATCTCTTGTTAGCAGGAAGGAAGTTAAAGTGCACAGTAATGCACATTGCTGTCAGGAAAAGTGGTTTATAATGTCATATGATATAATTTGCAGTGAAGCAAAACCAGCAAATGGCTATCTGGGAACACTCTTTATCCTCTTGATTTAACTTCTTCCCCTCCCTTCCCCCTTGGTAGCTTCGTTGTCGTCGTTGCTCATTTCCCTAGTTTCATGCATCCTTAGCATTTCCTGCTGTAATCTGCTTGGATATCAACAGCCTGGCTGTGCAAAGACCATACTGCTGGAGAACAGATGAGATGAGGGACAAATGATGTGAAATCTCCTTCCCTCAGGTTTTTTTTTCTTTTGCCTTCTCCCTGGATTGAGCTACTTTGAGGAGCAATCAGCATGAGCCTTTAATTGTACTCCAAGGAATGCTCTGGTATCGTCAAGACTGACAAATGATGGTCTGAGGAGTGAGGGCACTTGCTGAAAAAAAATGATTTGTCTGTCATTTTGAAACGGCAAATATTATTGATTGATAATGGAACAAACATTTATTTTCCTGTCTTACATGGCTGCTTTTTTCTCTCTTGCCCTAGAATCTTCTTGCACCATCCTCATTACTATCCAATGAGAGGAAGGGTCATCTTTGCTTTTAAGAGAAGCCTAAATCTTGACTAAAAATAGGTTCTTAGGACATTGTTAAGTTTCCTAAGTAAGCAAACTTCCTGGAGCTGGTACATGCTCAGCACTTTTTGGGTCAGCCTGCTCATATTTAAATACACCTAACTTTGGGCTTCTGTTAAAAATAATAGCCAAGAACGTGTGGGAGGAGTTTGGAGCGCTGGAGTCGCAATTGCTGCAGTGTCCCGCGGCTGTTGTGTTGAAGAGAATGAATTGCTGATTAATTCTATAGTTTTGCATGCAATACTGATTTCTGAAAACACTCCCCACCTCTTTTGTCTGGAAACAATCCCAAAGTCTGCTGACATTTGAAAGAATATACAGCTTATCTGTTGTGAAGTCCACTGAAAAATAATTCACTATTCAGATGTTAAATATAGGGGCAGTTGGTCTTTTTATACTGCTGCAATAATTCTGTGAGGAAAATTTCAATGATGAAAATGAAAAAAAGTTAAAATAGTCATAATTTACTGCTTTAGTCTGCAGGGCAGCTGTTTTCTGCCTCTATCTGTATTCTAATAAGTCTTTTAAATGAAGAGATTTATGAGATTATTTTAATTTTGATGTCTTTTTAATGCTTCATGCATTTTAAATACAACCTTTTAATAGTTTTGAGATTGAAGAATTTAATTTTATTTTATACTGCAGAAATAAATGTATTCTCAGGAGACTGCACCATTATTACAGCGTGCTTGCTTTTTTTTTTTTTAATCCAACACATCTTGCATATACAACTATAGTGCCAACCAGCAATACTACACTTAGCATCAAATGCAAGGCATCATTAGAGTTTGAGAGGCAATCTGGCTAGTAAGGATACTTAAAAAAACAATGTAACTCTGCTTGCTGTGGGCAGTAACCTTCTGTTGACAGAGTTGCACAGAAAGCTCATGCTGTAAAGGTAAGATTCAAAATATTCTGAATGCAGCAAAATAGGTGTGCAAGGTCCTGCTGTGGAAGGCACCTCCTCATACCTGCTGGCAGCTTCTGCAGCACGTGTGTGGAGGGCAAGCCCGGAGCCCGCGGCGTGGGTCCCTGCTGGAGCAGCCCCAGCCAGCTGCCTGGTGTGATCTCTCAGGTGTGAGGCCGTGCAGAAGCGCGATTCTTCCTTGCCTCATGTGAAACTCCTCTCTGCAAAGTCTTGGTGCTTTGCGCTTTTGCTTTGGTTGCAAGTTGTTAAGCGCAGGCATATATTTTATGTGAGAGCAGAAGAGAATGGACAAAAGGCTTTAATGAGGTAGAAGGAACGGCAGACTCTCACCTAATTGTAGCCATCCAAAAATGAAGCGTTCAGCTAGTTGTAGGTCTGTTCAGGGCTTGGGTAACGGGCCTTGCTTGGGAGGGCAGGGTGCATGTTTTAAATGTGGCTGGGCAGTGCAAAGCAGATGAAGGCTGGTAGGGAGAGGAGAGGCAGGCAGCGCAGGGGCTGGCAGGGCACCCACAGCGCAGCTCCCAGCAGCAGGGCTGTGCTGTGAGCCAGCCAGTCCTACCTCTGCCAGTCCTCTCTTAAAAGCAGAGGCAGGAGTGGCTCTGCAGCTCGAACCTGTTCCAGTAGTCCTGAATACTACAGTGGTTGGTATGTCTAATTATTATATATTAAAAAATAGCTTTATAACAATGTTTGAGGAGATGTGGCCTGTGCTCTTCAGGCACTGTCAGCTCTGTTTGCTGCAGAGAGTGTAGGACTTCGCTTAGCTCTGTGCTGGTACCATGCTTGGCTAACCTCTTTACGGGTACCTGGGAAACGTGAATGTAGCACTTGGAGGCACTGTGGGTGTTGTGACTTGTATGGATGCTCTTAAGTCAGCTGTAAGCACTGCTTTCTCATCCTCCTAAAATACTTTGGTTGAGTTTCATCAAGGTCCAAGCTGTTAGGCACGTGAGGGGTTAGGGAAGAACCCTATGTATTTTGAGGGAACATCTTCCAAATTATACTTTCTACCTTACCTTTCAGCAAAGCTTGAAATGGTTTTAAAGAGTGGTTGGGATGTTCCAAAACATAATGAGAATCTCACTAGTTCTTAAAATGAGGTCACACCAGGAGTACTGTGTCCAGTTCTAGGCTCTCCAATAGAAGAGAAACATGGACATAATAAAGAGACTTCAGTGAAGGGCCACAAAGATGATGAAGGGATTGGAGAATCTCTCCTACAAGGAAAGGCTGACAGAGCTGAGACTGCTTAGCCTGAAGAAGAAAAGGCTCAGGGGGCATCTGATCAACGTATGTATCAGTACATTGTGCATAAAGGATGAAGCCAGGCTCTTTTCACTGGTGCTCAGTGGTAGCACAAGAGGCAACAAGCATAAAGTGCAACACAGGTGGTTGCTTCTGAACATAGGAAACACTTTTTTATGGTGAGGGTGACCGAGCACTGGCACAGGTTGCTCAGGGAGATTGAGTCTGCATCCCTGGAGATACTGAAAAGCTATCTGGACATGGTCCTGGACACTTGGCTCTAAATGAACCTGCTTAAGCAGGTGGGCTGAACCAGATGACCTCTAGAGGTTCCTTCCAACCTCAAACATTCTGTGAATTTTTACTCTAACTTCATTTCAATGAGACAGATGTTTCAGAGGGACTTAAAGAGAAAATATGAATTGAATTACTTACACAGGTTTCAATGTATTAAAATATTTGGGAGGAAACACAAACATAAGGATTGGAACGTAAAGCCAAGAAGATGCAATGAGCAAAGCAAAAAGATGTTGTTCAAGGAGAGAATTGGATGTTAACTTAGGAGATCCATTAGGATTTAATAAATAAAGCAGCTCCATTAAGTTCAGGAAATGCTCTGAACTGCAAATGTTAGAAAATTTCGGAGGAAGGGGGGAAAGGCCGTATATGCTTCCAAAGGGCACCCACACCTGGCCACTGTTGGAAGTAAGATCAGATAGACAATTGGCCTGAAGTAATTGACTGGTCTTCTGTGCCATTCTAATGAGTAGTCTCATCACTGTAAGATGGCTCTTAGGTTGTTAAGTCAATACCATGCATGGTTAGAAGAGTAAGGATCAGCAATGGGAGCTCATATTTGGATGAGTAAAATCTGAGAGAAAGATGTTTTTACTCTGTGGTCACATTACAGAAATAGAAATTTTCTGCATGACGAGGTGCTAACAGGACCTGGATGTCCAGCTTCACACGTGTCTGTCCTGACAGCAGTTACTCGCATCAATTAGTGACAACAAATACACAAATAATTATTTTTTTATCGTGAAATACAACTGATAAGTCAGTTAACTGAATGTCCTTGTTGTGGTACTAATTTCTCTGTTGCAGTATTCCAGGCTTCTGAGATTTCTGAAAAGTTAAAATATAAGGCTTGGAAAAAGTAATCTGGTAATTATCAGAGAAGGAAAAAAGTAGGAAGTGAGTAAAAGCAGGCGAGAGGCAGTATCTATCTTTCCAGCTGGTTCTACTTATTTTGAGCATTTCTGCCTTGATCTGCCTCGTGTTAGTCAGGCTAAAGCAACAATATTTGCAGTGCATGCATGTGAGATTTCAACTACCACACTTTAGGTTTGTAATTAAGAAATTAATTAAAATACTATACAGTTTACTGCACAGTCTATCAAGAGAAGGGCAGTTTACAAGATTTTCCACATGTGTGCTATAAATTCAATGCTACAGATATACAGAATCATATTCACAGTGACATTAAAAGTTATCCTCCTCCTGCAGAGGAGTACCAGGAAAAATTATTGTGAAGGACTGGTTATAAAGTAATTGTCTCAGCAGAAACCTGACCAGTAAGAATGACAATTTTAACACCGAAAGACTAAAATGGATTCTGAAGTGAGAGGAGGAAAGAGAAAGAGATGTAATAACCCAAACCAACCAACCAAAAAAACTCCTCAAAATTCTGAATTCTCCCGCAGTTTTCTGACGTTACTGATAAGCTCCTGTAGCCTTCTGTTTATGCCCCTTTAACAGCGATATGCCAGAATTAAGAAGTACAAGCCTGAAAGTTGTAATTCGGTTCTGTGCCATTACCAGTTACTCCAGCAATTTCACTATCCACAGAACTGAGCTTAACTTGCCTGAAGACACTGGAAATGACACCTTTTTGCAGATTCAAGGTTGAAACTGATTTAACTTTCAGTAAAACTGTAGATTTTTCTTCTTTTATATATTGCCAGGCAAATAAAGGAGAAATACTAGAGGTAATGCTGTTTATTAAAGAAGTGCCTCATAACATTTAGGGTCAATTTTTGGAAAACAAGTTGTATGAAAATATTGGCATAAAACTCTTCATTTCCCATCTTTCCAATGATGAATATAAGAAAAGGACATTTGTATAATAAAACTAGTACAGAATGGTATTAGCAAAACTTTTCTCTCAGATACCCTATTAAAAATGCCAGGTGTTTTGTGCCTTGAGAGGGATTGTCAGAAGTGATGCAGCAAAGGCCATAGGAAACGTGAAGCAAGGTAATACCGGTAGGAAGATTTAAAAACCGAAAGCATGGCAGACAAAATCAGACGTTATCCTCCTGTATCTTTTTGTTATCAACTGGAATTGAATTAAATTTTGCAGCGTAGCAAATCATTGATCTCTTTTTTTCAAGGAAGTTTCATCAAACTGTTGAAGCTTCTGCAGATTTCTCAAGAAGTGCTAAGCAGTCGATACAAACAGGGATAATCACTTCAAATACGAGGTGGCTTTCTGCCTTTCCACTCTACCTCATTAGCAACACGGTTAAATTGAGAAATGTCAGTCAGTGTGGACTGTCCTGGAGAGCGCGCTGGGAGGAAGCTGATAGACTGTTGTAGGAAGAGCAGTGGTGTTAAACTGAAATCTGCCTTCTGTGTGTGCAGTCAATTAACGAAGCAAGCCAGCACTTATTTTGTTGTGAATTACAGCAGTGTACTTACGGGCCAGATTTCCACCTTCTGGGTGACACCTTGGTGCAAACTAAAGTCCCCTCTGACTCCCTGAAACTGCCCCATATTTTATGCATAGTCTGCATAAAGTACCTGGAAACAGTTAGGCACATTGCAGGTCCTGGGTGGGGGATCCTCTACCTGCCAGCACATGTAAACTAGTCTGTCTTTGTTGAAGTGACACTGATACATAACTTCGATAAGAGGGGAATGAAGAGTTTATTCTACGAGGATGTTCCAGTGGATACTAGGGCACAGCAGGATGCTGCAGTTGGTTGTTTTATTTGATTGTTCTTTGTTTCTACTTGAGGTTTTTTTGTGTTTCTACTTGAGCTTTTACTGTTCCAGAGCTTATATACTCACTATTAGAGTTCCCTTCTGTGCACCACCATGATTTCTGTTAATATTGAGAGATATATGGAAAGGAAGAAATAATAAAATCTAAGATCAGATGCATTAGCTTAGACTACATAGAGAGCAAGCATAGAAGTGGCTTGTGGACAGAATCTTGTTTCTTTTCCTTAAATGCCAAGAGATGAAAATTGGCTCAAGTATCTTTATTGGCCCTTAGAACCTGATGGGAAGTAAGGAAGAAGGACATTATGGCTCACACTGTTTCTGATGCGTGGTTCTTGCTAGGACAATGCCTTGATTGTTGCATACTCCCCTTTCGGTTTGATGAACTTCTTTTTGGAGCTTCAGTAAGATGAAAATACTCCCAAGCAAATTACATTCTGTCCTAGAGGATGAAATATAAATGAACACATTGAGCATTGGAAACTTGATAGCTATTTGTGACACAGCTGAGGAGCCTTGGTTAAGTACTACACTCTCCACTGCTCTATGAGATGCATTTCTTTCTTGTACATTTAATAATGCAGTAAAAATGATGCCTAAAACACTGATGTACAATGAGGAATTACTAGTTTTCTGCAAGCAAGGTAAAGGCACAATGTATGATTGCCCAAAGGATATGCAAGATACAGAAAATGAAATGAAATAAATAAAAAGTGGCAGATGACTGGTTTCTGGATATTGCCAGGTGAATTTATTAATTGCTAATAGAGCACCAAGCCATGAATTACTCAGTCATTGCCATTGTTTCAATTTTATGACTTTCCTCTTAAATACAGATTTGTTAGGAAGGAATCAAATGTCACTGGGCAGTGAATTATACAGAAACAAATTTATGCTTGTGAATGCTGATTTCCCATAATAAGTTATGACTTTTAAAAGGACACCGTCAAGGTATTTTTCATTGTTTCAGCATGACTTTTATTTGGTGTTGTCTATGATAACCCCTTGTACTCTGGATAAGGAAAGCTGCATGTACGTTTCTTATTCTTGTTTGATCATGTGTGAAAGAAGTTGGTCATTGTAGATTTTCATATCATAAAAGTCTGAAATTTCAGTAAAATAGCAGTAAAATACTTTGCTTTAAAATATTTGTGTTAGAACTACTTACATATGTAACCAGGTACAACTATCTTCTGGTCGTTACCTTCTGGTCACTACCTTCTTAAGTATGTCCTGTCTTGGAGAAAGGCTTAACTTGGAAACCTCAGCGTCTCTGTTGGTCTTGAACACCATCCTGCTATAATCGTGCAGCTGGCTAGATCATATCTGGCCTGTCAAAATAAGTTTCATGCCCTGATGGGCTTTGTAATGTGGTTCTTGTGCTTGTGGAGTCTTACCTTGTATTCCATGTTTGATCAATAAAACATAGTTTGTAAAGGTTTAAAACATAAACTAATGAAGAAAACCAAGAAACAACCTATAGCTCCAAGAACTGACATATGTGTGACAATACCTCCAGCCTCTTTGGTTTTATGTGTTAGTTCACTCTTACTTTACTATGTTGAGAGTAAAATAAACCTAAAATAAATTTTCCAGATTAGGCTTTGCAGGTTTTTCAAACTGTAAGTGTCTCCATGGGGCCTAGGGAGACACTAGGTATACCTTCAAAGTTTTATGTTAATACTTGTTTTTTAGAACTGTGTGCAGAAAATGGTGTCATAGGTCTTGGTGTGCTGCTGTATATGTTTCTGATATGGGTTTTCATTTGAGCATGATACTGTGTTGATTGCTTAATATGCAATGACATAAAATGCAGTATTTTCCTTTTGATTTAGTTTTTCGTGCTGTGACCAGGAGCTTAAAATGGAAAGCATTTGTAAATGTAAAGGAAGAAATTTCTACTTCATTCTTTCTTTATCTGCTTAGGTTATTTTGGGCATCATCACATTTCTCAAATACCGCTATTTAGACTATTTTGATGTTTGTAGACATTTTAACACCACACATAGTGCCTGCTTTAGTCCTCACCTAGCTGAACTGTATGTAACCAACTCTTGTATTTTCCCTTTATATTTCATATTATAATGTTAAAATAAGGGTGGCGTGTGTTCTTTCCTATAGTGTCCCAGTCGGTCAGGAGGAGCTGCCTGCCCTGTCATCAGCCTGTTCTCTTCTTGCAGCAAGAAGTGTGTAACAAATCCTGGCCTCCCTTGTGCCAGGCTGTACCTGGGGAGCCGCAGGGAGCCTCATGGAACTGATGAGCTGTGAGATGTTGCCAAGAAGCCCAGCACGTCTCTGGAAACAGACGGATATTGAAGGCCAAAATTGTAAAGGCGCGAGGCACCTATGAGTGCTTCTGGGCACCTCACAGGAGTCGAGAGAAAGGGTTGACGCATCCTAAGATACCTAAATAGATAGTGCCTGTCTTTAAGGTGCTGCCTTCACATCTTTCATGGCCCAAATCAGAGCCAGGTATGTGACAGAGAGCTGGAGTGTACTTCTCAGTGTCTGTGTGAAATTGGAGTGTTGTGGGATTCACTCCTTCACTAGAACTAATGTGTCGTTATACATTTCTGTATTTAAATGTATGAATACATAGCCTCAATTAGGGGGTCCCAGTTGCCTGGGGAACATGAGCAGCTTGGAGATGAATAGGACTGAGCTTTGGGAAATATGAGTGGTAAATGAGTTTTTGTCGGAGGGAGACATAAAACACCAGGTGGTGTCCGTTATATTAGGGATTTTGCAAATGCCTAACAAGGCTCTCTGCTCTATCTCATCTCTCCGCTTCCCTTCTTTGGATCTTTTTGTGTGAACTGAATTACAGTATTACTTGGATTGCCATTTTGGTCATGGCAAAGTATTTTTCAGCATCTGGATGTGGCATTTCTCTAAGCTAATTTTGGGATGGAGAATTCCTTTTTCAGCAGTTCTTTCTTTTTCCATGATCAGCTGAAAAGCTGAGGAGAAGAGGAGAGGCAGGAGGTGTGGAGAGCAGGCACCAGCTCCACCTATACAGAAGAGCACAAGAGCAACATGGTAGCATGCGGCTCTCAGGGAAGGCAGGTGAATGAATGTTTACAGGAGTGATGTGATAGAAGCATGTCTTTCAAGATTAGTACTTATAACTTTTTTTTTTAATGCAGTGCTTTGGGGCTAAGCATAACTCTTTTTTCCTTAAGCAAATTGTGTCTGAAATGCCACGCAAACAGAACGTTACGGTGCCATAACTCACTGTGGAAAGGTGTGGTGTAATTACTCAGAGGAACGCCTTCCTAGGCTGTCTTGACTGTGTTAGAAAGAATCTGCCATCCTCTCCAATGCTCACCACCTGAGTTTCTACGGACAGCTGATCTGTCCCAGCACTGTGGGAAACTGCTGTAGACAATCCACTGGCTGCTTTGAAAACATGTTTAATCTTGAGCGGTTTTTTGGTTTAAAGAAGGTGGATGTGTTCTGAAGACTTTGCTGTTTGAAGCTTTATCTTATTAAAGATTCATGTTTAGCCAAGTCAGTTTTTAAATCACTACGTTAGTCATCCCAGTGATTACATAAGGAACCCTGTAGGAGCATTTCACATACCATCAGCCCTTGGCACTGGAATAACAATGAGGGTGAAGTACTAAAAACTGTGTACTCACAAAGACAAACACGGCTGGATTGTTACATAGAGAGATCATCTCAGTATTTGCTGTTGAATGTATCTTTACATTAATTCAGCTCATTTCTGAGACAACACACTGGAAGAAAACAGTATTTGAATTAATTATTTGCGCATATGGCATATGCCTGATGTCAGCTAATGCTGCATTAAGGATAGACATGCTGGGCACACATTAAATAGTAGAGTAAATATTTGTATGGTTTATGATAAACTAGTTCCTTTTGCAGATCTTCTTTGTTTGTGCCTCTGTAAACATTCCCATTGGGCTTATTTACTGTGATTCATATAGTGCAATATGTTAAGTGTTATTAAAAGTGTGTATTTAAATCTAAATTCTACTGCAAGGCCTCACTGTGTTTTCAGAGCAATTGACGGTTTAGTAACACTTTAAAATAACATTGAAATCATTATGGCACCTTATTATTATATGAAATGTTTTGTTAGCATTAATCACAAAGGTTCATTTTGTGTCAGAAATGCTTCCATAGAAGTTCCATTGTAATCTAACTGTAATGAAGCATACATTTATCTCAACGTGTTTTGAAATATTTATGTCAAGTGATTATTTTAGGAAAGAGAATTAGATGCCCTACAGTAGTCTGGCAATTGAAGAAAGAAGGATGGCAAAAAACAACCAAACTAAACCTAAAACCAATACAAAACCCTAAAAAATATTAAGTGCTAAGATCAAGGACCATCCATAAGAAATTCAGGCACAAATCCTTACCGTAGTCAACGTAAAAATGTGTAAGAACAAATTCAGGAGTAGTAGAAATCCAGAAAGTCAGTTAAATCTGGGACGAAATCATGATATGTTTTCTATTGCTGTTGGGTTTGTCCGGAGGTCTAATACCAGAATGGAGGGAGACTTGAACCGTATAGAGTGGCATGGATTTTTTACACCTTGTCTGCCACAGCTACAAAGGACTATTCCAAGGTGTGATTTAGGTGAGCCTTCCAGCATTGGCAAGCATGACACTGTTGTCAGGTGTGTTCTGCATATTTTGTGGCTGATCTGCAGATGCATGTGGAGTCTGATGTGCTGGACTTAGAAGATGCTTGGTTTGACTTGCTGTCCCATCTGAGATAGGTCTGATTTCTTAGCTGGTAGATGTAGAGTAGCTCCACACAGGGACAGTAGCCATTTCCCAAGCTACCAGACGTCCAGAAATCTGATGAATGACCAAAGCTGAAAGAGGTAAGTTATTACTAAAGGCAAATGTCCTTTCCTCACATTGGCAAGATGGGTAGGTGTGCTGAGTGGAGTCAGTTGGTAGGGATGGTGCACACTCTCTGATCTGCATGTCCAAGTGTTATTTCTCAGCTGGGTGATCACGTATGGCAGAAGGTCAGCATGCCAATGTCTGTGGTTTTTATTGAGAATGCCTCATGGGAAAAGATGCAAAAGAATCCCTTTAGCAGAGAAGGTGTGGGTGTGATCTTTGGCTACAAGATAAATAGGTGGATGTATTCACACATTGTGCCCTCCTGAAGATCATGATATTGTGTGAATGTTGATGTGTGAACTTGGGTGTAATCATGCCTTCATTATGCCCTCTAATTTTTGTGTGCATAGTTTGAAATGTGTAATACCTTGAAATGTGTTCGTCAGAAAATGCCACCTGGCAGGATGTGTGTCTACACGTGTCTAGATACTGAAACAAAATACTGAAAATGACAATTCCCAATTTCTGGGTGACTATTGAAACAGAACAGAAATAAATCCACCGGTATCATTTACATATTAAGAACAGGCATTACAAAAAGTCTTTAAAATAGTGCAGTGCTGTGATAAACCTGACTGCAGACTCTGCAGCCCAGCCTTGTAAGTCAGTTTTAGAAGCAGTATAACTGTTGAGAAAATGCATGATAGAACTGAGGTCCTAAATGTATAACTGAATGCAGACTCCCCCTTTCCATTACTGGGTTCCCCTTTTTCCCAGGCTAAGTGTATCACCATCAGTGTCATCACAAGTGCCTGAGATCTCCCACGTTCCCAAAAAGCAGTAAAGCCGTTAGACTTCCAGTTCATATAGATAGCAAAAGGTTCCTGATAAGTAGTTTGGTTTTCACTTACAGTCAGAATGAGGAGAGGTGTAAGGAGAGGTTAGTGACATTTACTGCTATTTTAGATATGCTGCAGTGAGGAAGAATTCTATATTCAAGAGACAATTAAACTACAGTGGCCAAGGTGGACTGTTAGTCGTTCCACCTTCCTGAGAGGTTTTGAGTCTGTGTTCAAGGTCTGCAGCACGCCTTTGGCAAGACAGACGTAGTTCTAAACCACTTATGCACTTCCTGAATTTTGGAAGAAGTGATCACTGTTGCAGTATAAAGCCATCTCTGGAAGGCTGCATGTGGTGGCTCTTCTGAATCTGCTGCTTCTGGAGGTGGAGGAATAGGAAGAGGCATGCCCTCATACCTGGGCATAAGAGTAGGGAGTTGTAGGTATGGGAGAGGATGGTTGTCAGTGGGTGCCAGAGGCTGATCCAGATTGAGCATGAGTGAAGAACTGTGACAGATATGCCTTGCGGAAAAAGCTCTCTCTATTTTCTGTACTTACTCTGTGGTGAAGTTGATTATTTTCCTTTTTTTTTATATTTAGCCATGGGTAGTATAAGGTTGACAATTGTATTTGCTTCTATAATTTATCCTTTATCTTTCCATAATTTATCCTACTATCCTGTAATGCAGTCCCCCCCCGCCCCCCAGGTTTTGTTTAAAACCTTATTAAAAATCAAGGCAAACTGGAAATACAGAATCGTAGAATAGAATCATAGAATCATTTAGGTTGGAAAAGACCTCTAGGATCCTCTCCCTAACCCCTGGACCATGTCTCGAAGCGCCACATCTACCCGTTTTTTAAACACCTTCAGGGATGGTGACACCACGACCTTCCTGGGCAGTCTGTTCCAGTGTCTAACCACTCTGTCAGTAAAGAACTCGTTCCTGATATCCAATCTAAACCTGCCCTGGCGCAACTTGAAGCCGTTACCTTTCATCCTGTCATTAGTTACTTGGGAGAGGAGACCAGCACCAGCCTTCATACAACCTCCTTTTAGGTAGTTGTAGAGAGCAATGAGGTCTCCTCTTCTCCAAGCTAAACAGTCCCAGTTCCCTCAGGTGCTCCTCATATGACATATTCTCCAGACCCCTCACCAGCTTTGTTGCCCTTCTCTGCACCTGCCCCAGCACCTCAATGTCCTTCTTATACTGTGGCACCCCAAACTGGACACAGTACTCAAGGTGTGGTCTCATGAGTGCCGAATACAAGGGCACAGTGACCTCCGTACTCCTGCTGGTCACACCATTTCTGATACAGGCTGGGACACCGTTGGCCCTCTTGTCCATCTGGGCACACTGCTGGCTCATGTTCAGCTGCCTGTCCACCAGCACCCCCCGGTCCTTTTCCACCAGGCAGATTTCCAGCCTGTAGTGTTGCCAGGGGTTGTTGTGACCATAGTGCAGGACCTGGCACTTGGCCTTGTTAAACTTCATAAAATTAGCCTCAGCCCATCAATGCAGCCTGCCCAGATCCCTTTGCAGAGCCTTCCTCCCTTCAAGCAGATCGACACTCCCACTTAATTTTGTCATCTGCAAATTCACGGAGGGAGCACTTAATCCCCTCATCCAGGTTATCAATAAAGATATTAAACAAGACCGACCCCAGAACTGAGCCATGGGGGACCCTGCTTGTAACCGGCCACCAACTGGATTTAATTCCATTCACCACAACCCTCTGGGCTTGGCCATCCAGCCAGTTTTTAACCCAGCAAAGAGTCCACCTGTCTATACCGTCGGCCACCAGCTTGTTCAACAGGATGCTGTGGAAGACTGTGTCAAATGCCTTATTGAAGTCCAGGTAGACAACATCCACCGCTTTTCCCTCATCCAGTAGGCGGGTCACCTGGTAATAGAAGGAGATCAGGTTGGTCAAACAGGACCTGCCCTTTGTGAACCCGTGATGGCTGGGCCTGATCCCCTGGTTGTCCTGCACTTGCCATGTGAGTGCATCCAAGACGAACCTCTCCTTAATCTTCCCCCATACCGAGGTCAGGCTGGCAGGCCTATAGTTCCTCAGATCCTCCTTCCTGCCCTTCTTGTAGATGGGCGTCACATCGGCAAGTTTCCAGTCATCTGGGACCTCCCCAGTTGACCAGAATCGCTGATAAATGATAGAGAGAGGCTTGGCAAGTTCCTCTGCCAGCTTCCTCAGCACTCTTGGGTGGATCTCATCCGACCCCATAGACATTTGCATATCCAGTTGGCATAATATGTACCCTTACTTTTAAGAATGTACAAAAAAAAATGCAGGTACGGTCTCCAAGGAAAATGCTGATAGACAGTTTTGTTCATGGAGACATGAAATGTTGAGCAGTATGTGTGACTGACCTGATGGAGCACTGGTGTGGACAGCCCCTGGTTTCTGTTTTGCTTCACAGCCAGGCAGACATTGCAGCTCCTCGTGCCCGTTTGCTGTCTTGCTCACTAATCGGCTACAGCGTGTGGCCTGCAGAACAGGCACCTCGTCGATTTGTAAAGGAATCAGGACTTTGTTATTTTGAGGAAAGTGGGAATTAGAGTAAAAAAGATTGATTTTTTTTTTTTTTTAAGTGTCATTTGGGACTGGCTTATAATAAGACCCTGCTGCATTAGGCAGTCTTTGCTTCGATTCTTGGCAGCACTAGTTGGATTAGGAGTGTCTAGCATGCAACTGAAATCTGGGGATTTTGTGCCAGGTATTAAATAGTGGCATAGTGAAAAGTGGGAAGGCTTTTTCTAATAAATGACTTGTTATTTTCTTCAAAATGCAGGAATGCATTTTGTTGATTGAGGTCTGGATGTGTTTATGCATTTTCAGTTGAGATGAAATGGTTTTGTAAAATAATTCTCTTAACGCATTATATAGATGAGCAATCAATTTGTATTTAAATAACACAAGTTAAGGCTCTTCTTAATGCTATAAATTACCTATTCTTGGAATATTTTCAGCTCACTCCTGAATTACAAAAAATTCCTTCTGGGTAATTCTTGATTGGTTGGTTGGGATGTACAACTCCTGAAACTTACATCTACCAAGGGTGCCATCATACAGTATGTGCAGTTATTCACTTCCATCTAGATTGTCATGGATTAATAAAATCTGATTTTTCTCCCTGCTACAATTCTGAGCTCTCTTCATGTGCTCATCCAAAATGCTGCGCCTTGGTTCATGCAGTGGTTAGCAGCTAATTGCAGCAGCAGAAATGGTGATGCACAGCAGTGATGTTGATATGCCAGTTTTGTGACCTGGCTGATGGCTGATTTGGCCTCTAGAATAAATTTGGGAGATTGCAGGTTGTTTTCACTTCATTCCAGCTCTAATGGTCTCATATGGGTGCTTTCTGCCAACGCACATTTTCTGCAATACAAGCAATACACTGTGGCTGTTCCTGCTTTTCACCTGAGATCCAGGTGAAGGGCTGCACCACTTGTATCTTCAGGGGCATCCCCTCCGTGTGCTACAGGCATCTGAACCAAGCAAGTGGACTGGGAAATTTAATAGCAAACTTTCCAGGGAGTGTGATGGTCTTTAAGACAACCAGGAAAGTTGTCTTGTATCAGAGCCAACCATTATGGAAAAAAAATGTTAGTAGCTATTTTTAAGAACTGGGAAAAAGACACTGTAACACAGTGAAAAAGAATAGAAGTAGGAGGTTGTGGTCCTCTTTCCTGCAGAGCAAAAGTAAGTTTGATGACTGTGGAGCTCTTTGTATGAAGCAGTCACATGCAGGAGCACTTTAGAATGATTTCTGAATTTTGGAAGAAAAGGAGAAATGTATTCTTGTTGAAGTTTAGCAATTACGTACCATAGTTAATTAATCATATAATTAAGTAAAATGAGACCATATTTCTTGAAATGTGTCAGATAATTATGATACATTTTGGTAATTATGTGTAATAAAATTAATTAAACATATAATTCAAAAAATCAGGAAAATTATTACTTGAAATGATTTATCCCATCTCTAGGTCAGAAAGATCTGTTTTATTTTTCCTGTGCTCAGTCATAACCTCATAATCCAATCTTCTCTGTTTTTGAAGACATTGTAGATGTCCAGTATTAGCTTTTTGCCTTAATATTGGTTCTTGGTCAGAATTTTTCTTGGGTTTCTTTAATCGTTGTAATAGTTGGTCACCCAGTATGAAAATCCTTGGATCTCTCTTGTTAGATCATTACTTATAAAATAGATGCGACTGTTTCATGGTGCCGATTCTTGCTTCGTTGCTGTGAAGTCATGCGGAGTATTTGTAAAAGAAGAGAAAGGAAAAGGAAACAAGAGGGAGCAAATATTACCGTAGTATAAGTCAGGGTGCTCAGAGCTCGGAGGTGTTTTAATATGTTTTATTGACATTCGGCTGAAGCGTCAAGTGCACAAATACTCTTCCTTGGAATAGAGGGCTAAACTGGCCTCCCTTTCAAGTTGCAACATTTTTTATAGTTAGTCCTCATTTTCATTACTGCTGTGAGGAAATTCTGCTGCCACTGCAGATGAGATACTCGTAAGAAGGGGAAGCGGTGTAAGAAAACCCTATAAAATCTTGCTTGTGATATTAATTTTCTCACCTCAGGCTTAATAATCATTTTATGGTCATTTTTGAGAAGTTTTTTGGCCATAATGTTTTATCTATCTTTATGGTCCCTTACGCTGTATTTAATCAGTGTAATTATAGAAGGATAATTAAATATAATGCTACTTAGTTCTTAAGATTTTAGCACAATTACTATTAATATAACTAAAAGAACCCCTTGTAAATCTTGATGTCTACACAAAGCAAAATATTGGTGCAGTATATTTGATACACTGTTAAAAAGGAAATGGCGGTGTGCTTTTTTTTGTACAGCAGCCCGCATACGAATTCATTAGTTCATTGTCGGTTTAAGAGACTTTTTAGCAGCATGAAATCAACTGAAACAAAAACATTCTTTTTAGGATGTCTTAGATTTTTAAAAAACAGTATAGGCCTCAGTTTAGAAAACTACTTAGGCGTATGATGAAATCTACCTTTAGTAAGAAGGATTCTTGAGTGCTGGTGTTTATGTTAATCTGTAACATGGCCAAATGGACTGGCTTGGTTGGCTTTGTTTTCACATATGTTGTGGTATCTTTTAGAAAGAAAGTCTCTAGTCTGGTGCCCCAGAGGTCTCCTACATCAGTGGAAACTTACTGAACTTACTTCTTTCTACAAATAAAAATCTGTTGTATAAAAGACCTTGTAACAAGCCATGTCATGTAAAAAGCCATGCAACATCTTTTGCAGTTGAAAAAGCCCCATCTTACATCATGCTGTGCAACCGGTTCGATTCTGTACTGCATGTTAAGTGAAGTCTGAACATTTCTACACTGGAGCACAGAAGGGGCCACAAAAATGTTCAGTGGCTGGAGCACCTCTACTAGGAGGAGGGGCTGCGAGAGTTGGGGTTGTTCAGCCTGGAGAAGAGAAGGCTTCAGGAAGACCTTATTGCAGCCTTTTAGTACTTAAAGGGACCTGTAAGAAAGATGGAGACAGACTTTTTTTTAGCAGGGCCTGTTATGATAGGCAAGGGGTGATGGTTTTAAACTAAAAGAGAGTAGCTTTAGACTAGAGATAATGAAGAAATTTTTGACAGTGAGGCTGGTGAAACACCGGAACAAGTTGCCCAGGGAGGTGATTCCATCCCTGGAAACATTCAAGGTCAGGTTGGATGGGGCTCTGAGCAACCTGATCTAGTTGAAGATGTCCCTGTTGACTGCAGAGGGGATTGGAATAGATAACCTTTAAAGGTCCCTTCCGACCCAAATTATTCTGTAATTCTATGAAGTTGTGGCATACCTTTCCCGTTTTCAGGCAGACTTTTCCATAGCCGGTATGATCCATGTTAATCTCGTTTAATTCTAGATGAAAGCATCCTATGTAGGAGGAGAGACTGGGGTGAACAGGAGGGAGGGGACATGTTTCAGTGCTGCTCAAACCTTCTTATGATCCCACTGTAAACAGGGTGCAGGATGAATATGTAAATTTTGCTCTGGATGTATTCCTTTTTCCATTAAAGTTCACATTCCTGACTATTGGTGGAAAAGCTTCTAGATTGAATGGTTAGGTACTGCTCTACTATAATCAGCATCACAGCTTCCTCCATCCACTTTCAAATAGATGAAAGTGTTATGATATTTTAATATGTTCTGTAAGTATTGAGAGTATATTCAATTTGATACCAGTACTTTTCACTGTATGCACGCTAATTAATGCATACTAATTGTCAAGCTTGTTAGGCTGCTCAGAAGACAGTCAAGACTGAATGCACTCATCTTTTCTAGCTCAGAGCTGAGGCATGTTGGCAGGGCTGAGTAAGGGTGATGCCTTGATTTTGTCATGCAGCTCCACTTGTTTCTACTCCTCCACAGTATCTGTCAGTTAGACACCTCCACAATCACCATCTTTGGTGGTTCTCTGGGGAACTCTGGGATCAGCTTTTGAATGTAATGGCTCTAGCCCCAGTCATGCCAAAAAATGTGTATGCTGTCAGATGGTCCTGTGCTTTGCACATGCAGGTGTCAAACTTGCAGGATTGGCACTGGACTACCTGCTTTGGGATAAAGTGAGATAATAATCTACACTCCTGCTGTCTTGTTAGCCCTAAGCTAACGCTTCCAGTAGCCAGTGTAACAGGGATTTAGAATTGAGGTGCCATACAAACACAAAATTTTAAAAAGTAGCATTGTGTTGCATATTAATAGCCTGGCAGTGATACCAGATGATTTTATGCTTTTGAGAAAAATGGAGGAAATACATGCTAGAAAAATCTATAAACTAGATGGTTCTTCACTGTGAATTTCAGACATGAGCAGCCATCACTGGCAAAAGTATGGTGCCATATGCAGGCTATCTCTAGAAAACTTCCAGAACCCACCTCCCAAGGAAGGGGAGCACAGGACTCAGGCCATGCCTCCACCAGTGGAGCTGAGAGGTCTGAACTCATTCTGGGTGGAGAGTTCTGGACTGACTTGTAAATGAAATGTAAAACTTCCCTCCTGTCTTCTCATTCATGTTACAGAATGCATTTTACAAACTAAAACTTTCCAAATTTCATTTTTCTAAAGGAATGGTGTCCTCTGTGGGGGAAATGCCTCATTTGCAGGGCACCTAAACACAGCCTGTTTGTCACCTGAATGCTGCTGCTGCCCTGCTTCATGTGGCCATGACAAGAAATACTGCTTGGGGTTTTCTGAATACTGACACTAAGTGAAGTATCGTGGTAGCACAGAGTATGAGAGTATATTGTTTTGAAAAGCATTGCAAGACAGTATGCAGGGTGAGAATGGTCAGGTTATTGTGTAACTCATTAAATGCCTTTTGTTCTACTTATCCTTGCAGGATAAGAGAAGAGACTGCACAGTTTGGACGTGCTCAGCCATATCCTAAGTGATTTTAAAGGAGGTGAGCAGTTGCTGCTCTCCTTTCGCTTACAAGAAGACTCCCAATGGCACCCTTTCCCATACCCCATTACAACTGCTGCTACTTCCCTCTTGGTGTGGCTTCACGGGTTAAGTTGGGCGTAGGAGCATCAGTAATCTTGTAAGAGGTGAAGGTCTGAAAAGCAGTAATACCTGAAGGTGGCTTTTAAAAGCAGCTGCCAAAAGTGGAGAAGTTTCAGTACATAATACTGGTACCATGTATTACAGTGGTCGTTTACTATTCATAGCATTGAGTACGCATGCCTTTACTACCTTGGAGGTTGGAGCGGGATGCAAATGTTGCATCTGCCTTGTAACAGCGCTCTGTGTGAAAGTAAAATCACATTTGGTATCTCCATTCCTATGGGATTAAGTCAAAGTTTATGGGGCTCTATATTCAGAACTCCTTGGATTTAGATTCAGGGTTCCTTGGCTCTTATCCCAAGCCGTTTTATTTAAAAAAAAAAATGAAACTTTCAGTTTTATAAATGTTAGAATATCCCTGTGGTTACTGCTGTGGTACATGTGCAGCTTAAGTACTGCCGCTTCTTTTCACATTTCAGTGAAATACAAGATTGCAGCTTCTCATAGAATACTGTTCTTGAAGTAAAATGTCTATAACTTCATTTGCTGCTTAGGAAGGCACGGGTGCTGAACATTTTGTTGGTAGACTCATGAAGAAGACAGTGGATATCTTTGTATGGTATTAGAAATTTAATGAGTGGAAAACATGTTAGAAACTATTTCATATTTAGGATATGAACAGAGGCTGTTAGGTTACCTCTTCCCCCCCCTTCAAGTAATTAGTTCCTTAGAATATAAAGGAATCTTTGGCTTAAATGAGTTTCTTTTACAGCACATAAGGGAATTTCTTAACAACAACAGCAACAGGCTAGCTAGTGAAATAGGTGATTTTTAAAAATCTTGGGTAGTTGGGTTACTACCATGCTTAGCAAAGGTGTAATAAGAAAAGTGCTTTAATTATAAATAAAAGGGTTGGTAAGCAAGACTAATTTCTGCTGAGTAGAGAGCTTGGCCCAGCTTTGACTTTTGACAGAACTCTATAGCTCCTCATGTTTACTAATATGATTTGTTTTAATAATGTGCTTTGTTTTTTAGTGAGTGGACGGAAGGAGCATTACGAAAGCCGTAGCAATTCATTACCACAGGTTTGCATTTTGGAAACTATTGGGTAGTGAAGTCCATTAAAAAACAGTTAAGATCCAATGAAATGCAGTAATTTCATTCTCCAGGGCATCATGTGAAGGGGACTACCATTGCAAGTTAGTGGTGGTGTTCTTCTAATGACACCAGAACCCTTGCAGCTACAGATTTTTCCTCTTCACATACCTGGCTGTCTCTGACTGAGGCAGCTTCTTACTTGTTAGAATACACAGATTTGTGTTGTATCTCTTCTCTGAAAACCCCTTATCAGAGAGCAAAGAATCACAACTCATGACAAGAAAGGACAGTGGCTGTTCTTGTTCACTAGGGAGACTTCTCTGGACAACTCTGCAATCTGTGTGGGTTTAAAAACCTTGTATCTAGTACAGTTCCCTGCCCCCAGTGTTTAAGGCAAATCTGTTTTGAACGTGCTTTTGTTCCTAAGGTGTTTCCATTGTCTTCTGCAGCTTCAGGCTCAGGACTTCATTTCTTCTGTTTATGATCAGTACTGGAGAAGGTGCAATGTATATTCCTGTGGGTTTCTTCCATCCAGCCTGCAGTCTTATCCCTTTTAAATCAGCAGTATTTAACTCCATCAGTCTTTGTGGGGAAAAAAGTTAGCTCCCCAGTTTTTTGTCCTAGAATTTCCCCCCTTTTCTTGCCTGGTCATTCTTTTGATGGTTTTTTTTCTTACTGTTTTTCAGAAGCAGCTCACCTGCCTTCCTAGTAGGAGCTAATCGCTGCTCAAAAACATGTTGGTACAATGATCCAGACATTTGATAACTGTAAACGTTAATTCCTTTGAGCGCTGCTTGGTGGCATTTATTTTCCTTTTTCCCACCAAGCCAGCTTTTCTTACATTCTTCTGCCTGCCTCCTTGCTCATCTTGCAAGCCATTCTTAGGCCTGGCTCATTGCTCTGTAATGGCTATTAAAACATGGCTGATGTTCTATAGTTTCTCACTCCACTGCTTTACCTCCTTGGTAAATCTCCCACTCCCCTACTTGGCTTTTTGCCCCTCCAAAATTCACTGCATTCAGCCAAGGCACTGCCTTACATACAAAGCACGGTTCCTTGAATGATGTGGCCTTCAGAACAGTCTTGGAAGGTGAAAGGTTGTGATAGATGGACATAGTAAAAAAAGATACTTTTTTTCAGAAAGCGGGAGCATGTTTTTACTGTGCTGTCTCTACTGGTCCATTTACCACTGAGAGAAGAAAGCAGTGGAGATTAGAAGCTGTTCTGGTAAATTAACCCTAGCTGGTCTCAGGTGATTAGTCACTAATACATTTTTGCATGAACACCTTAGGTTGACAAATTCTGACTCCTAGCACCAGGTGGCTGAGAGCTTTTGTACGGAAATATGTGAGCATAAAGTAATACCTGCTGGTGGATTCTTTTTTTAGTTAATGGGAACTGGCGTCTTCTGCCATCAACTGTAATTTTAGTAAATGATACTCCTTGTGACAGAAGAAATTAAAGCATGTTGTACAGCACATGGCCCCAACACCAATTTGTGTTTTTCAACATCCTAAATTACATAAGCAATGTCTTTACAGTCAAGTATTTTAAAGCAGATTAATTGTTGATGTCAGTGCATATTTTTTGAGATCTTTGTGTTTTCATTATCCAGTTGTTCTTATCTCGCCAGCATCACTTAGGGTATCTCTTCATAGAGACAGGTGGAAAGAAGTTCTGAATTTCTTATTTGGTCTTTCATTTGGGAAACTCCTGCATACTTGGCAGTTTGGAAAGTCAGGTGTCTCAGTAAAGAATTGGAAGACTATTTTTAGATAACCATGTTTTGGAAATCTTGCTTGTAATTTTCTTCCATAATAAAATGTGGTCGATTTAATCTGTTCTGCATAATTTCCAATCATGATACGAACCCTTGCGCATAAATAATTAACTAGAATGTCTCTAAAAAACACATGACATAATGACCACTACTTGGGATTAGGGACAAGATGGTTGGACTTGATTTTAAAGATCTCTTCCAACCAAAACCGTTCTATGAATAGACTATGACTAGTCTTAAAGTTTTAATATTAGAATCATCGAATCATAGAATTGTCAGGGTTGGAAGGGACCTTAAAGATCATCTAGTTCCAACCCTCCTGCCATGGGCAGAGACACCTCCCACTAGATCAGGTTGCTCAGAGCCCCATCCAGCCTGGCCTTAAAAACTTCCAGGCATCCTCTTCTGCAAAATGACTCTGCTCATGTGTAACATCATTCCAGGTCAGTGAAGGGAATTTAGCCGTGGCCAGTGGCCCTTGGCAAGGCAGGCACCGGGGAGCTGCCCGTGAGCCTTTGGCATCGCGGGCAGATGGGGCTGCTCGGCAGGTGCGTGGTGGCAAAGGGAAACCACAGGATCGCCGGCAGGTCTGTGCCTGTCCAGGGCTGTTACTGCTCCTCCTAACCCTGCCTGTCAGAAGATATTCACAGCAGCGTTTGGCTCCTCAACTACCTTGCAGCATCTTCCTTCCAGTTTGCTTACAACTCCCAAGTGGATCTGACGCTGTAGCAATTACTTAGCAAAAAGAGGATACTAATTAAAAGGCTAATTAATAGGGTAATTGGAAAAAGGCTCATTAATAAAGTAACTCATTACTAGGTTCTCTGGTTAACCACTTAACCAGAGATCTGCCTTTGATGGAATAAGCGTGGAAGAAATGGGGAAGCGGTCTGGGAGGACCGAGGTTGTCCCTGATCACCAAGAGAGGAAGGAGCTGCATTGAGGGGTTTGCCAGATGAGTTTTGGGAGCCCTTGCAACTGCTGGTGACCCAGGGAAGGAAGCAGAGGTTGCTATGAACCTCAATGACAGTCCTGAGCGGTGAGCTTCGTGCAGATCCTTAGTGCTGGAATTTGATGCCTTGTTATTAACATCAGCATAAACTGCTGTGGGCTGGGGTGGGTAATATTGATTAGAGTCAGAAGCGTTGCTGGGTTTAGCTCCAGCACAAATTGGACCTTAGCCAGTGAAGGTCTTTCCTCATAAGGAGAAGGTAAGGATCACCACCTACCCTGCACTGAAAATTAAGGAAATTGGGAAAGGTGTAACTAAAATGTTGAGCAGTTCTGGAAAGAGGAAGAAGAAGAAGTCATTTTGGGGAGGATGCTGGTTGCTGCAGTGGGAAAGCTGGGGGTCAGCCAGCTGGCCCAAGGGCACGGAGGACGTTCTCACAGGTCCCCTCGTTGCAGATCCATGTGCGAAGTGAATATGAGCAAAGGCAACTTGTTGAACAAGGCAGGGAGGAGCACGAGGAGGCTGTGAAACGCTGTTAGGGACACAGCTGGCAAGCAACTGGGCCATGCAGGCCCACACATCTCATTTTCCATGCAAAAGGTCCAGAATCCACTGGCCAGACAGTCCTGCCTGCAAGGAGCTGGGCGCAGACTAGAAAATAGCCCCGAAGTTCATGAGAAGGTCAAGTTTCTGGCGTGCTGTTTGGCATGGGCTGTCCGGTGATGCCTCCATGGAGCCAGGAACACATATGCTGGAGCTAAAGCAGAGGAGACAAACCCTAGTCCTACCACAAGCTGCGAAAGTTCAGGGCTACAGAAGCATGCTCTTGCAAATGAGCTTTCTGGAGAGGTTTTGCATTTCTCTTTATGCCACCGTGGGCCAACCCTTTCTTGAGATTTCTCAAGCTTTGGTAGCTGGACACCGTGGAAGATGAAAAAGCTGGAAAGAAATACAGCTTCCGTGGGAAAAGAGAAAACAAGTATTTCTGAACATTCCCAAGCATCTTTTTCCAGGTTGTTCTGTTAGATTTGGTTGTTGTGGCTATTTTTATTTACATGGCTTCAAATTGCTTTCTCATTCATGAAAAACATGTGTTCCCTCCTTGGTTCAAAGAGCAGGGGAAGTGGTGAAGAGACTCATCAACCCTCCACGCTCACATGCCTTGTTGACAGTGGAGGGGAGAACATGAAGCGGGATCCCAGGGGAATAGGACAAGGAGATGCAAGGAGAAGGAGGGAGCTGGGGACATTGGGGTTGGAGGAGGAGAAGGAGAAGCAACAGGCAAGTTCCCTCATGGTAGTCGAAGATCTTCAGTAACAGACTGATGTGGAACAGAGGTCCTTAATTACAGAGTAATCTGGGTCTCATTTAGTGTTAATTCAGCCCTGGGAGCAGGAAAAGCATGTCAAGAAAATGAAGATGGCTTTTTGACACATGCCCTGGAGGGAGGGTTCAGGTACTGGGGGGAGGTGTGAGTGGGTGAGGGCCAGGGCCAGGTTTTGCTCCAGGGTCGTAGCAGCCAAAGCAGGAGAGCATTGGGCTCTGGCTGTCCCTGGAGAAATTGCTGGGGATTTGGAGAGCACTGTGCTTTTTACACGTTTGCTGCTGCTACCTGGAAAGTCCTCATACCAATGGGTAAGATGCTCAAACCCCCTCTGCAAAGATCCTGGTCTTCTACCAGCCAGCCTTCCTCTAAGCTGTGCAGCTGCAGTTCTAGACATGCCAAACCCTGAGTGACTTAGGAAAAAAAAAAGGAAGAGCTCACAGGGTGACCAAGCTTTCTTCAGCAGGAGCCACCTGAATCCAGGGTTTCTGCCTCCACTGGTTTGAAAATCAGTATGAGTGAGGGTGAGGTGGGATCAGATGTAAAATTCCCCTTCTGAACCTGGGGTTGTTCAGCCTGGAGAAGAGAAGGCTCCAGGAAGACCTTATTGCAGCCTTTCAGTACTTAAAGGAGGCCTGTCAGAAAGATGGGGACAATCTTTTTAGCACAGCCTGTTGGGACAGGACAAGGGGTGATGGTTTGAAACTAAAAGAGGGAGATTTAGACTAGATGCAAGGAAGAAAGTTTTGCTGCCGAGAGTGGTGAGAGCCTGGCCCAGGTTGCCCAGAGAGGTGGTGGCTGCCCCATCCCTGGCACCATTGCAGGTGAGGTTGGC
>JAVSBS010012639.1:34909-45081 GCA_033124195.1 Coracias cyanogaster | reverse complement strand
AATCTTTGTTAAATACTGTATTTGCTTGAGTCCCTTTACTAATTCTGTTTCCCAATTCCATACATTTTTGGTTTCAACATGGAGTTAGATTAGCTGTAGCATTTCCTGCAGAATGGCTGGAGCTGTCCAAAAATAGGGTTTTGTCTGCATGTTTTAATGGGAGGACATTCTCATCTTTTAGTGTTGTTGATCTGTTCTTTGATTAGATTTATCTGATTGGAACTTAAGCAACTTATTGCTTAAGTTGCTCTTTTATATGTAAAAATTCAATTCAGTGTAGTTTCATGGCCATAAAAACAGCGTGTTGGAGCCAGGTCTCCTGGGTGTCTTTAGTAAGAGACTTTTTTGACCTAAGTTTCTTGTTTGGGTTTTTTAAATGTTACTTTCACATCCTCATTGTTAAGCCATGCTAAACAAGGAACCAGGATGTTATTCAGATGGGTTTATTTTTCTAAGGTCTCCTTTTTGGGAATTGCACCTTGAGTAATTGATTATAACTGAAGAAGGAAACTTATTAAGCATTTTCGTGTTAGCTGATGATTTAATGCAAAATTTCTACATTCTGGTGGAGTATGGGGCTTGTTTGTTGCACCGGTAGCTGTGCTCAGCTAAGTACTCTGCAAGGAGAGCTCATCCTGTATTTCTTGACATAGACATAACAATACTTAATGCAAGAAGTGAGATTTGATGCTTTTAAGGCTAGTTAAGTCAAATATTGCTTTTCTGAACTCTTGCCTCGTTCTGTCTATTTCTAAATTGGAATAAGCCAGTGTAGATGAGTTATACTTAAAGGCATGGTGTATTTCAAACCCTGTTTAGAAACACAGACACTTGAAAAAGAAAAATGTTCCTAGAAATACAGTGGTGTGCTTCTTTTATTGTTTATAAATACATTTCATGCTTTATGGACAGACATAGCCCCTGACCCTGGCAATTCACCAATTCACAGTCTTTAGAGCATATTGATGATCTTAGCTTAGGGTATTCTTCCCAAGTTTACGATAGGACAAGAAGGAATGCTCCTGATGGAGATATGAATGAGTAAAACCTGATGGGAAATGTAATCCATTTTTCTTCCTCTTTGAGGAGGAGTTCTTGAACACTGCTACAGCCAAACCACAGTTTTATCCACTGATAATGTAAATAAGGTGTCCTGTAATAGACTTAACTTTTCTTAATTACAAAGTGCATGCCTTTCTAAGTGAACTTTTCAGCCGGTCTGCTTGGCCACAAGCTCATTTGCTATGCAATTTACAACTACGTCAGGAATCGTGCTAGCTCCCAGAGCAGATGGAATCATTTCTGGTTGTTTCTAATCTGATTGCCGTTACTAGACTCCTCAGAGCAATTGTTTGTGAGTTGTGGAATGTCATTTGGTCTGAAAAAATAAATTTGTTCTGAATCCTGTTCACTTCCTCTCACCCTTCTTGTTCTCTGTGCATGTGTTTTCCATGGAGGCATACATATGTTTTCAGTTCTGATGTCATTCTTTTTTGTCTTTTTTTTTTCCCCCTCTTCTTTCAGTCCACAGCCATGAGTGAACCACAGTGCTACTACAATGAAACCATTGCCTTCTTTTATAACCGAAGTGGAAAATATCTAGCCACTGAATGGAACACTGTCAGCAAGCTTGTAATGGGACTGGGGATTACTGTCTGCATCTTCATAATGCTGGCCAACCTCTTGGTTATGGTGGCTATTTATGTCAACCGCCGATTCCACTTTCCTATTTATTACTTAATGGCCAACTTAGCTGCTGCGGACTTCTTTGCAGGGCTGGCCTACTTTTACTTAATGTTCAACACAGGACCCAACACTAGAAGATTGACTGTAAGCACCTGGCTTCTCCGTCAGGGTCTCATTGACACTAGCCTGACAGCCTCTGTAGCCAATTTGTTGGCCATTGCTATTGAGCGGCACATTACAGTTTTTCGAATGCAGCTACATACTCGGATGAGCAACCGGCGAGTGGTGGTCGTAATTGTTGTTATCTGGACTATGGCCATCGTCATGGGTGCTATACCAAGTGTCGGATGGAACTGTATTTGTGATATCACTCACTGCTCCAACATGGCACCACTCTATAGTGACTCCTACCTGGTCTTCTGGGCTATTTTCAACCTGGTCACTTTTGTGGTCATGGTGGTCTTATATGCTCACATCTTTGGGTACGTCCGCCAAAGGACTATGAGAATGTCCAGACACAGTTCTGGGCCCCGCAGGAATCGGGACACCATGATGAGCCTCCTGAAGACTGTGGTCATTGTGCTTGGTAAGTGCCTTCTTTGCCTCCCCTGTTACCACATCTGTTTCTTACCAGATGATTTCAGTAACGCATGTCCAGCTTCTGGCAGGTTGGTAGCATTTGAAAGACACTAGAAGAGGTGAGGGCAATAATAGCCCCCAGCATTCTTTACTGAGTTGAGACTATCAAGCTACTTATGGAAGTGGTTATAAGAGACTTGGTCACTCAGCTCTATAACATTAAACTAATGAAAATCCAGGATCTCGAGATGTTAAGGTGGTGGTTTTTTGCAGAAATGCAGGTGTAAAACTTGTTGTAGCAGCCTATCCGGTGCAGTGTTTGCCCTTTGGCCTTTGAAGATGCCAAATGGCCGCAACCTTAAAATAGTTCAGGGAAAGCTGGCTCAGTCTTCTGGTGAGCTACCTCTTGTCTCCTTTTTGCCACCTAAAGATGTGTGTGCATTCAAGCGGTACTCCTATGTCTGGAGAAAAATGAGGCTTTACAGGCTATTGATGAGAAGATTTTGCATGTTAAGCAGGACTGCAAGTACAATTCACTCAGGTCTGTAATATTTGATACTTCTGAGTATCCGTCAATTTGCTAATACAGAAAAGTAACATGTCAGGCACTGGTGTGCTTCAGCACACTGCTCAGGAGGTGCCTAAACTTCAGGATTTGGAAAACAGGGAAACATGAAGCAGATATCGAGACACACTTTGGAGTCCGAAGATTCCTGTCTTTTTTGTCAATGGCTGTATTTGGTTTTTGTCTGAGGCTCTCAACTTCCATATGCAAAAGCACAGCCTGGATATTGGGTACCACTCCCGGGTCATCTTTGCAGTGTATTCTGTTCTTCGTTGCTGCAGGTAATAGTGAGCTGCAGGCAGGAAGCAATGGTGCTGGTTATCTTCTTGTCCCAACCTATGTTCCCACCCATTAGGGCCTCCAGCGTGGTACACAGGTCTCTTAGGATCCTAGTACTCTGTTGCATCATGTAAGTTACCCTAGTAATCCAGAAATGCAAGTCCATACCAGCTGCAAACTCGAACACTTAGCTCCAGCTCTCGTTCTGACATCCTGATTGCTATGGCTTTATGCTGTGACTTGTGCTTTCTAGCAGTAACTGCACAAAAAGGGCAAATAGTTGCAGAGGTTTGATGTGAGTCACTGTGTCAAGTCGTTTGTTAGTTTAAGAATGTGCATGTTGCTCTCTGACCTAGTGATCAGCTTTGTAACCAGAATATGAACTATGTAGTTGACTAACCTGCTCAGCCATTAATAAATTGTATTCCTACATGTCCTACTCTTCAGGGAAAAAAAATCTCTGTTTTGTGAAGGTAAAACCTCTCCTGATTGCCTGGTGGTTTGGAAATCTTCCCCTCCCCAGCTCCATGATCCTCCTCACAGAAGGCATGATGAGGTCAAGAACACAAAGAGAATTCAGGATTTGCAGTCTTCTTCTTAGGAAATAGATCCTTGTTTTCCCTCTTGAAGGAATTGGTGCTCATACAGCAATGGAATATTTCCTGTGAGTTGAAAGACTGCCTTAGACTTTATTAAAAAAAAAAAAAAAGTGGGTGGGAAATAGTAAGTGCTTTTATCAGTGCAATGCATACTGGTAGGAATAAATAAATAGTCACTGAATAAATAGCACATGACAGCTGATCCCAAACATGTATGGTACTTGAGCTATGTATGCAGCTGGAAGGCTGAGTAGTGACTACACCCTCCTCCATTTCCCTTTGAGCTGCGGTCCCAGGGAAGATGTACAGGCCACCCAGTGTGGCCACAACAGTAAAGGTGTACAGGAACACAAAGTAGCCCTTTTTTTTTTCCCAAGTAAGTACCTTAATTTTTTTCAAGGTATTGTTCTGGAAACAGTGGAGCAACACCAGAGATTAAGTAGCGTTAGCCAAACTGAAGGTCACCCAAGTTTAGCTGCTGATCTAGTTCAGTGGTATCTTTGATTCCTCATTAGAGCTATTTGGAGTAAGATTTTTCAGGACTACAGGTAGCACATGCTGAAGCTTTCTTCAGAATACACACAGAACCTTATTTCTTGTTACTGGTGCTGTTAAATTCATTCAGTGTTGTGCATACACTCTGCTTAAATCACCATTTACAGAGAGAGGTAAAGTATTACTTATTGAATCTGTTTGAAGAAAATAAAGGCACTCCCAGGCTGTGACACTCTTTATCCTCTCTGTGGATCTCCCGCTTCAATAGTATTTTGAAAAAGTTTTTTTTGTTTGTTTTGGGTTGTTTGTTTTTTGTTTGGGTTGTTTTTTTTTTTTCTGAAGCAGTGTGAGTTCTTTGGTTGGAGGAGGTCATTCATCGGGCTATAGAGCAAAGAAGCAGCAGTGCTTTCACCCTCTTGCCACCTGTGATATATACAGTTGCAAGATAAACAGCTGTGGGTTTGTTGTGTTTTGTTTTTTATAATTTTTTTTTAAAGCCTGAAGCCAAGAATAAGGCCTAGGGGCAGCCACAGAGACTTCTGGGAGGCTAAATGTTTGCGTATCAGGATGTTAAGCAGACTGCTAGATGAACCTTGAGAAACATTCATTAGTTGCCATGATCTGACGAGTTCTGTCCTGTGTTAGTGAATTTGTACTTCCAATTGAGGGTTGTTTTGTGGTTCTGGGGGAAAAAAAAAAAAAGCTAGGCATCACTTGGAAGCACTGGTTAGGTGATATCTCCATTTGGAGTAGATGATGTGGTCAGCGTGTTGATCAGGTGAGTGTCCAGGTGCTCTGGCACTGCTTGCAGTCTGCTTGCAAATCTGGCCTAAAATTTTCAGAGGCAGAAGATTTAATTTCAAGTGGTGTTACTTCCTGAGTGGCTTCTTGCAAAGGTAGTCAAAGCATAGTGTTGCAAGTTTATCTGTTTCAGCTTTCGGAAAATTGGAAAAGGTGGGTGTCTTAGACTGCCTGGAGCAACTTGCTGCATGTTTATATCTCATGTGATCTGGCTTTTTCTACATCAGTGAAAATAAAACAGAGGAAGAGACCCCCTTGCCTATCTTAATGGTGCAGATCAGGGTAACACCTTGCTGTTTGAGGCAGAAACTAACTTTTTGCTGGAGGTGTAGAGGGAAAAAGAAGCATTTCAGTTTATTCTTAAGATCCCTCACCCTCCTCTCCTGCCCCATAGCTGAGTGGGGAAGGTAGATGGTGTGTGTTAGCCCACTGACCCAGGAAGAGGCAATTTTTGAAGGAGAGGGAGGGTGTCTTGGGAACCAAGGAAGAACAGAGCTAAGAGTCTCAGTAAACCTATGAGCATTGGCAGAAGGAGGGAAAAACAATCCTTGTCTTAGGATCTTTGTTAACGTGCTGCTCAGCCGTAAGTAGCCCCCTTGTGATTTGGGCAGCCATGAACTGTTCGTTTGACTTTTAAACTTCCATAAATGGGTCTTCCTGAAGTCATCCTGCTGGCTGTACTCCCAGGCAAAGCCTTGCTGCTGCAGGCAGGTCATCTTTTCCCCTCTCTCCATCCACGCTATGTTTTGGGGGGCAGAAGGGGGAGGGAATTAACACAAGAGCTTCTTGTTTGTTAGCTGCCTAACACGGCCTGCCCTCAAGCCTTGCTGCCTTGCTGCAGGAGGAGAAGGGCCGCCCCGAAGGGGCTGCAGTCCCCACGGCAGCGATGCTGTCAGCGTGTGTGGGGTGGACGCCAGCCGCTGCTGACAAGAGGGTGATTGTGTGGGGAGGGCTACGGCCGCTTGACGCGCTGGCTGGAGCGGTCGGGATCTGGCACACTGCGTCACCCCACAGAGCGGGTGGGATGCTGAATCCAAGGAACATGTCAAAAGCAGAGAACATATTTTTTTTTTTTTTCCCCCTCCTTTTCATGCCCCTTTGTTTTTTTTTCCTTGAGTAAAATATTTTAAACAGAAGGAAGTGATTTCATAGTTGAGCCCTCTTTTCTTTTAACAAGGCTGCTTTTGAAATCTTTCAAAAGTAACAAGGAACATAAAGCTCTTTCTCTAGAGCATGCCTCTCCTTCGTGCTGGGGCTACGGCAGGACTGATCAGTGTACAGCACATAGCCATAAAGTCAGGTCTGGTCTGGCTTGCAGCTCACTGACACTTTGCCTTTCACCATCACCATGTGTTAGGCTTGAATGAGTGATCGAGGGAACAGGCAGAAACCTAGCAGATGCAACAGCTGAGGGTTGGCATCCTCTCTTATATCCTCCACATTGTCTTATCTTGCATTTAAGGACAAAGCTAAACTGTTTCTTCTGCTGGAGGTCATGGTTAGACTTTGAATGCATTTGACTTGGCCAAGTGCAGGTTTGGCCCAACAAATGGGTGACAATATCTAGCTACTGGTTTAAGAAGTGGTAAAAGCACTGAAGAAGGATTTCAGAGCTCAGAGTTTGAAAAACTAGCTCTGCTCTGGATTTTCATGGCCTGGAATAAGGCATGAAAGGCTAAGGTCTTTTAGGTCTTCTTGTATACATGCATTTGTAGATAACTACCATCTTAGATTGTTACTGTTGGAAAGCTAGCCTATATATTCTCTGGCCTAAATGCTGATTAAACATCCATTCTTATTTTGTCAGCTCTTGTGTTTACAACGTGGGTAACTTTTCCCTATCATACACATCGTTGGGCATTCTTCTCTATTAGAAGTGACACTGTGAGATTATGATACTGAGATTTTGTAACTGAATTTTAAATAACAATAATAGCAACAACCATTTTTATGTGTATTTTACCAGTCCTGCCAATTAGCCTTATGTGTTGGGTGAGTTCTTAATGGTGTTTGGCCAAAATTAGGCATGCCTGTTGAGTCAAGCACCACAGCAAGGCCCCAGGATGTAGAGAGAGCAAACAATGAATTGGTGATTGCTACTCTTTGTGTTTCTGGAAACAAAAAAGACACTTAGGCCTTTCTCTAAGACAATAGACTTTATTTGGAGGAACGTGGTTTATTCTGTAAGATTTGAAAACTAATGTGGGCACAGATTTTAAAAGTGAAGATTCTTTTTGTATAAACTATTTTTATTTAAAGGAGGCTTACCATGTTTGAAGACAGTCCCTTACTAGTTATAAAGAACCAATAAATGCAAGGAAAACATCTGGAAGTTCAGTATAAACATCTGGCAGGGTGGAACTGCTCAGCAACAGCTTTTTTCCTGCCCTCTCTTTCTTCCACAGTTATAAATTGCATGAAAGACTTATTTTTGTAGCTTTTCTTTCACAGCTCGGTACCAAATGGGGATGGAGAACAGCAAATAAATATGATAATGCACATGAGTGTCTACATATGCTGTAGCTCGACAGTTAAGGCAAATAAAGTGCATTATTGATAACTTTAACATTTCTAGGTGATTGATTGATAGGTAGCATTTCATTCCGAGATCAAAAACATGAAGTTCTGTGGAGGCATATTTTTTAAAAGATGTTTTCAATATCTGGACTGTCTCTTCTGAACTGCAGTCTGCTTCTCTTCCTGCTTCCTCTTCTCAAGCAGTTAAGAGCACTTATTTTCACTAGGAAATAAAAACACCATGAAATAGTGCTACAGTCTGAAGGGCAGCATCCTGTGTTTTGCCAGGGTCATGACTTCATTTCCATATCCCTCATGCAGTGTGAGGTGGCTAACTAGGATGGTCTATCTTTGTCAGCTCCTGAATCTTAGGGATTTGACCCACATAAGCCTTGTTAATGACATTTCTACCAGTTACCAAGTCCTGAGCCAAGATGAAGATGATCTCGTCTAGACACAGCTTTGTTATAGCACCACGTGAACTTCAGCAGACCTTGCCTGCCCATGGAAATTTATTCTGGTGGGCAAAAGCAAATATCAGCCCGGGTACTGCAGTGCAACTGATAGGAGGATCTTTTGGAGAAGCCAGGGTTTAACTCCTGAGCCTGATTTGGAAGAACACTGTGAATGGAAGAAGACAACTTCACCTGTTCACCTCCTCTCTGAAGAGTCCTGCTGATGTGAAGAGAGCCAAGCTCTCCAGCAGCATTTCCCTGAGATGATTGAAAATGAGAATTTTGTCTCAGCTTGGAGATGTCCTTCCACCATCTATTGGTGGCCCTTTTTGTAGAAAAGCAGCATCTAGCTGGATTTTTTTTCCTTGAAATTATTACATTTCCTTAGAGAGCCGGGCTGGGCAGTGAGATCAGGCTGGAGTTCAGATGAAAGCAATGCATTTCACAGCTTCTTCTCCGGAAGTGTGAGAATGTGAAGCCATAAATACTAGGTTATCCTGTAGCCAGAAAGGGGGGCTCACTCAGTGTTACCAAACCTGCCTGACGCGTGTGTCATAGTAATGTCACTTGTGTGTTTAGTCCTGCTGGAAAAACAGGGCAATAAACTTTGGAGCTGGCACTGGCAATACCAGTCTAAGCGTCAATGACTTTCTGTTCTAGCATACAAGGTGCAGTTATGTGCAGCCTCAGTGTTTTTAGATAAGTGTATATTAAAAGAGCATAAATTGTGAAGTTAACCCACAGTCAAGTAAACTGGGAAATCATGGATAACTACTGTAGTCTAACTGGGGTGCTCCTCATTGTTTATAAGCTTAGTTCCTGGTACCATTGTAGGAAGAAGGAAGGTTTACAAGAAGTGCTTTCAGAGCTGCAGTGCGAAGGCAATACTTTCAAGCTGTATTATCAAATATTTACATTAAGAAGTGAAATCTTCATTAAAATTATTCTGTAAGTTGTTTGTTTTTTTTTTTCCTAGCACACCTTATCCTGCAGAATTTTTGATGACTTAGATTTTTTTTCTCTTTTCTTAGTGGAAGTCCTTAAGAGTAGTTGTGACTACTTCTTGGAGGAAAATAACATCTACAGTGGGGTGAGGGTGGCTTCCAGGCCTTGCTGTTACTACTTATCTTTTTTTTTTTTAAATGCATCTTAATACTGACTTTAAAAAAAACTGTTTATATTCAGGTGAAGCAGAATGGAAATCTTCATATTATTGTTTATGCTTGTTAGAAGATTTCTTTGTGTAATCATTCAGATTTAGTAACAAAATACAGAATTTTCATTATGTCTGTTACCTATAATGAGTGGACTGAGATTATTGTTTTCATACATGTAATTGTGCGTATTCTTATTTTCTTGATAAATATAACTTGATTCCCGTGTTAGACAGATTTAGCACTGTTTTATAAAAGGAAGACAGATTTTTGCAAAGAACTATTGAAAATCATTTACACTTCATCAGCAAAATGGGTTTCTGCTTTCAGTTAAAATTATGGCGGCATGAAACTTGCTAAGGATCTAAACTGTAATCTGTATGTAATTATGCAGTGATTGGAGTGTTTCTTAAATTTAAGACTCTTTGGACATGCACATGATGTTTCTTGCTTGTTTTTTTTCATGCTGCTAGTAAAAGCAATACTATGTGTGCTCTCCAACACTCAGCCTATCTCTCAAAATCTCACTCATTGATCATTTTTATTGTCATTTATAGTCCTGCAAATAATTCCAGTTGATCTTTTTTAATTTTCTCTAGTACACCCCAAAACAAATCTCTTCCCAATACTGCCTGGCTGGCAACGATATTGAAAGCCAAAAGAATAAGGCAGTATAGCATCTGAAAATTACACTGTGGTCAGTTTGTTTGTGTGATAAACTTTGTAAGTAGCTTGCTTTTGCAAAACAAGTCTGTGCAAGGTCTCCTTTCTGAAGCAGAAATTACTGGTGCCTTGGATCCAGGCAGGTCTTTCTCTGAACCCAGAGCATGGTCGGGTGTGTTGGGAGTCTCATTCTAAATGTTTGGCTTAATTTCTGTATTGATTCTCCAAATTAAATGTATTGTATCCCCAGCTAAAGCTGATAAGTCCCTAGTAGCTGTCTTTTCTCTAAAGTATTTCAGGTCGTGTGTAATTCATTGCTTAACCCTTGGGAAACCATTAGGAAGTTTCCCCCTTCTTGTTCTCTCTCTACTCAATACCT
>JAVSBS010012638.1:0-12014 GCA_033124195.1 Coracias cyanogaster | reverse complement strand
GAGAAAACGGGGGCAGGATGAGCAAAATTACCAAGTAGCACGCCCGCAAATCGCCGCAAGTAATAAAAAGAGGTCTCCTGCTGAAGGAGTTGTGCGTTTTATAAAAGATTTGGCATTTATAAAGACTGTATAGTTCAGCTAGTATGAAAAAGTTTTTTAAAAAAACAATCAAAACGAACAGCAGAGGGAGACAAAAGACAAAGCGGAGGAAGGCAGGTTTAAAAACTTGAGGTTTTCTCCGTATGAGATTATGCTAAAGTGGTAGCAGTAGTGCATAGAAAAGAGGAGAAATAATAAGTATCATATTTCAGATTATCGACTACAGAAATCCGTTATTGTTAAGGAACGCCTGGCACCCCTGCCATGCCTATGGCACCTGCCTTGCACTTTTTGTTTCTAGCTGGGGAAGAGGGGAGGGGGAATCAGCTACCAAGCTTCTAAAAATTAGTTTGCTACTAAACCAAATCAGTCCATCCCGTTGCTGCCCTTTGGCCAAGAGCAGACATCCAATGCAACTCACTCTGCCAGAAAGGGACGATGCCTCACAGCAGCGTGGAAGGGCTGATGATCAAACTCCATTCTTAAGCCTCAGTCGAAAAGCAGAAAAAAAAAAACAAACACAAAAACCTGCAAGTTTTGGTTATGACCTACCTCAGACTTCAGAGGGTAAGTCATACATCACTGTCTTAACATGGTTTTGGTCTTATTTCATGAAAAAAAAAAATGAAAGAGCATCTGGTCTCAGAGCATAGCAAGTTATGCCTAAAGGAGTAGTAAGTAAATATGATCAGTTAGACATTAACTATAAGGTTTCATTAAATAAGAACACAACTCACATGGTTTATCCTATTTCTCTACAACAAAGTTATACCAATAATTGTGTATTTCTGCTATTGCAAAGTGCTGGAACAGGACTTTCAAGTGGTCCACAGACAATAGAGGGGAAACTAAACTTTCAGCACAGTTTACAAACAAAACTTGGGTTTATGTTCACAAGAGCCCCGCCGAGAGCATACTGAGGGGTCGGAGAAATGGTCCCAGTGGAAGCTTTTATGTAAACTAACAGAAAGATATGGAGACTTGTTTTCAGAGACTAATCTGTCATCCATTTCGTTCTTTTTGTGAGAGTATCCTTTGCAAAGATCTTCCCTCAATATAACAACATAAAAATTACCAGAAGAGTGTGTTTAACAGTAAGTCTGAAATGATAATTCAGAAACATTAAAACAAAATAAAGAAATAAAACAAAAACAAATAATCTTGTCAGTTTACGTTGCAAGCAAGACCAAAGATCACTGGTGCTAACAAAGGGGTACAGAGACTACTTTCACGAGGCACTACTGTAACTCAAACCCACAATAGTCTGTATTTAAAAATAAAGACAACATAAAAATGAGACTCCCCAAAGAACTGAATATATAAGCTTATGTTAAAAAGGCCATATACAAGGTATCATAATTCCATGTTTATTTTTAATCACACTTTTATTATAATTACATAAGATAACTATAAATATATCTTTATTACCTCTGAGAATTACTTTTGTCATGTTTTCTAATAATGTTCATAATATTATCTCCTGTTACAAGGCTGTTCTGTGATTGTTTAAGTCTCTGTTGTTCCCTCCTCTTTTGGTCATGAAGATACGGGGAATTAAGCAGCTGGGGGGGAAGAATGGTGCCTGTTGGTTTTACTCTCTTCACAACATCCCAAAACAGCTTCTTGCTGTTGTTATTGATAAAAGTAATCGCAGTTCCGCTGTGACCCAACCTCCCCGCTCGTCCAACCTAAAAAAGCAAAAACACATTTTAAGTTACCAATATTAAATGGAAGGCCTTGACATGTCGTCAGTTTATTTTCTGTTATAAACCAAGCAATCCCCTAACTGACAAGGCCAAATCTCTTTATTTCATCCTCTAAGCACAGAGTTTTAATAAACTTCCTGAATTCAGGATGTGCAGATCTGAAACTTTAGCTTAAATGCATCTAAAATTATGACTTGTTTATGGGCCATACCAGAAGTCCAATATTGATACTGAGATATATCGCCCATAAGCAAAGGCTTATTGTAAATCTGGTCCAAACACAATGTTCAAAAAATGTTTTATCATGGCAAAGCCACACACATGGATCTTGTATCAAGCACGGTATGTACAAGCATGATCATAAAAACGCCCTTTACTTTCAATGTTCTAGTAACTTGGAATTGTTTATCAGCATTATCCGAAGTCCTTGGACAAATTAGAAAGGAATCTACATGGATGCTTTATTGAGGAACAGATAGTATGTTAACACTGGTATAGCTTTGGTGCTAGGAAAGACTATTTTTATTTATTTACTACTTGCTTGAAACTTTAGCAGAAAAGTAATTAAAAACCCAAGAGCTGTACTGCAGTTGTAATACAGAATACTTTAGGACTTCCTGAGACAGGATGACTTCCAGAGGTCCTTTCCACCTATTCAGAACAGGGCTAACTTCAAAGTTAGATCAGTTTGCTTCAGGCCTTGCCCTATGGAGTTTCAAGTGTCTCTGAGCTTGCAGTGAAAAACATTTTTCCCTGTCATGAGTCCAGAATTTCCCTTGCAGCAAGTTGTGACCGTTGGCTCCTGTCCTTTCACTGTGCTTCTCCAAGAACAGTCTGCCTCTGTCTCCTCTGTAACCACCCATTACCAAACAGAAGACAGCAATTACATCTCCACAAGCCAAGGTCCCTCTGCCTCTCTTCACGTGTCACATATGCCAGCCCCCTGACTTTGTCTGGACTCACTCCAGTTTGTTGGCTTTTCTTGTAGCTGATGGTCTCAAAAGCGGACACAGTAGCGGAGTACTGTGGCTTCACAAGTGCCAAAATGAGGGTGACAATTCGTTCTCTTGACCAGCTAGCCAAACTGGGCCTGAGGTGTGTGTACATACACAAAGAAAACCACGCACGCACAACCCACATAGCTTTTTTAAAGCAGAAAATAGCAAAAACATCAGAGGAGATACTGGAGTAGGAAGAGGGAATGAAAATAAAGTTCACAACTGGTTTCCTGATTGCATTACGTGTGTATCCCACACCGCAAATGAGCTGCGGCAGAAAGAGCGGTGTTTCACCTTTCTTCACAGATAGTAAAAACATGATAAACTTTGTTTTCTATAGACACAACATGATAAAAGAAAGTATGAAACAGGAAGAATAATAAAACTGCAAAGATAATTGATAAAAGAACGTTGTTCTAGGTTTTAATAACTTGTATAGGAGATACAAGAAGAGCATTCTGGGTTTTAGTAATTTACGTGAGATAACTTAAGGAAGAGATATTCATCACCTTTCTCTCCTTTTCTATAAAAACAATATTCTGAAGATGAACATAATCTTTATGTTTAGATTTAAATTTCCATAGGTAGATGATATATTTCAGTATACTTTTCCAACAATGCTTTAGCAATTTATTTATTTACCTGATGTACGTATTCATCCATACTTGAAGGCATATCAAAATTTACTACCAGTTTGACATTGACAAGGTCAAGCCCTCGTCCAAGGACTCCAGTACTTACTATAACTTCATACTTCTCTTCAAGTAATCCCTGGCAAGGAAGGAAGAGACAAATTTTTATTTTTTTTTCCTTCTTTATATTTTGAACCTCTCCAAGTGCAGGCTAGGGTTAGTTACATAGTGTAAGAACACAGCCAGTAGAATGATACTACTGCAGAAGAGAGAATGCCCCCCTGTATTATTGATTTAAACAGAAATATAATTCACAGAGCTAATTAGAGAGTAAAACTATTATTTTAATATAAAAAAATCAATTAAAGGTAAATGCATATTAAAATTCCCATTTCAAAGCAAATAACCTAGGAAATCGTCTCCAGTATTTATCTGCATTTACTGTTTTGCTTGGTCCCGTCTGTCTCCCATCTCTCCCAGCAATACCCCAGGCTTCACTGCAGAAAGTAAGTATATTATGACTTAACTCATTCAAATTAAGATACCTTTAACATAAATTGGCCATTTTAAATCTATCAAACGCTCCATAACTTTAGGAGGCACAAACCTGTAATATGGCTGTTCTTTCCACCTGAGACTTTTCCGAATGCATAGCTGTACACTGCAATCCTGTAATCTTATGAACAGCATCACTCAACAGATCTGCTCCGAGCTTACAGTCCACAAATACCAACACTGGGGGCTTGAAGAGTTTCTTATCCTGCAAAATTAAATAGTTTATGTAAGAAGGTATTACAACAGTCTGCTGCTCATCATCAGCAACTTGGATTAAATTTCTTCTGCTCGTTATCTCTAACATTAACAGGACTTTCAGATGGATAAATCTTTTTAGACTCTAGATAAGAAAGAACAAGATATCAGCCGTGAAACTACAAAACTATATATCATAAACATCTGTAAACTCAGAATTTAAGTTTGTATCAATACATGCATTTTTTAGAGGTCAGAAGCTTACTTTTATGTTTCTTTAAATGTTACATCATAATCCTGAATTTAAGTTCTGAGGTTCAGTTAAAGATTCTGATTTACTTGGATAACCTCAGCAAAGACTCTAAAATTCCCCTCACAAAGTACTCAGAAAAGATATACATTATTATTCATATAAAGAAAATTCAAGAAAGAAATAAATTAAGTTTTCTTACTGGTTTCTTTAACTTATAAAATGACAAATCACTCCCAGGCCATAAAGCAGCTGTGACAGTTTAATAAAGTGCTGTTCCTCTACCACTCAGAGATAACCAGTACAGATCTTTGGGATGCCATACTGCCAATCACAAAACAAACAAACAAAAAAACCCAACTTGAACTCAGATCTCAGCTCAGGAATCTTAGTTTGCTGCTGCACAGAACAAGGTGTGAGCAACGGGAGTGGAGTAACCCCTGAAATTACCATTACAGCTCTTACATTGCAGAACTACTGAACTAGTTAGTGCAGATTTCTGCTTAACCTCACTCCACCTCTTCACTACATACAGGTTAGAATAAGAGATGAGAACTTGACAGAGATGTGTAAAGACGTGAGTAGCTTTATAAGTTGCTCCTATGAGAAAAAAATATTATACTTACATTTAGTATTTCAAACAGTTTTTTCTTTTTGGATGGCTCCTCTACCCATAGGATAATTTGGCGAACATTGGAACATGGCAGATTTTTTTCTCCAACTGTTATTCTTACAAAATTGTGCAGAAGCTGATTTGCTAATTGTTCAATGCCCACTGGAATTGTGGCTGACACCAGTATGGTCTGATGATCATGAGAGACATCTTCCAAAATATCCAACACTTGCTGCTGGAAACCCATTTTTAACATGGTATCCACCTAAGTGAAAAATACAAGATTTGTACCAAGTTTTTCCATAAGCAGCAGAATCTTGAACTTGAATTGACAGACGTACCACAGTGCGTATGCCTGGCGTGTAATAATCCAAATGCAGGCGTATTTTCAGTCAGAAGAAAAGCTAAATGAGTAAATTAAAACCAAATGGTTCACACTGGTCCAACAGAATTACCCTGTCAGGTAATTTGAATATGCATTGTTAAAATACATTTCAAATTGTGTTAAAAATTATTTTTTCTCTTACAAAACACAATACATCTTTATAATGAACGCTCTGAATGTTTAATCAGTTAGATTAGCCACTTGCACTGGCTCTTCAAGGACCTCTGTATAGGCAATACAGCCCTGATAAGTAAAAACTTACTTCATCCACCACTACAATTTTTATGTCATGCAGCTGAACAGAACTTTGCTTTAAAATCTCAAGAAGTCTTCCAGGTGTTGCTATTATAACCTAAAAAACAAACAAACAAACAAACCCCCCATAGTTAGAAATTCTGTGAAAGCACAGATGACTGTCCTAGAAAAAAAATGATAGTTACAGCACATCGGTGAGAAGGGCACTAATTAGTGAGATCATGTGTGTTCAAGTCGTAAGACTGTTATAGATAATAAATTATGAAGCCACAAAAGGAAATTGACCTTCTGGAACTCTAAGGGAAGTGTCTAAACACAAGCAATGTAATCTGTATTCAAAACAAACTTGGCTGTAAATTACAACTCCTTGTCTAATAAAACAGCATATTTCAGTCTTTTAAAGCAGCGATATTATGCGTGAAACTTTTTAAAACCCCAAAAAGCTATTGTATGTTTAATCAGAAGTAAAAATAATTTTAAAAAATGTATTAACATAAAATTTTCAAAAGTTAACAATTATTTTAATAGTTTAGACTTGGAAAAAATACACCTTCCTGTGCCCATGCATGTCAGTAGTAACATTTTTCCTTGTTGTGAATGTCATGAAAACATAACTCTCCACATGATCTTTTCATGCTATAGTCCTTACCTTAACATTTTGCTTGAGACGGTGAAGCTGTGGTGGCAGTGGTAAACCTCCTACCAGAAGAACTGTTCTCATGTTTGGTAAACCAGCCATCAGTTCTTTGGCTTGTCTCTCTATCTGAATTGCTAACTCCCTCGTTGGTGCCAAAATAAGGGCAGATGGAGTTCGTGTCTAGAAAGAGGGGGAGAAATCTGCTAAACATGGACTTGCTTTAAAAAAAAGCAAAAAATTTAGCTTTTTGCTAAAAAGCTTTCAAGATTAAATCTCCCAATATTAAAATATAAATTACATAGTGCAGCTACTGTGGATACAGTTAGATTGCTAATACCCTTTCTATTTGATGACAGAAGGTAGAAAGGGATTATACTTTTAGCAATACATGCCAAGGACTTCTATCCCTCAATTACTCAACTTTGGAAAACAAAAAATGAATGCCTGTGGAAGTACACTGTTAGAATAGCTTCCAGACAACAAAAAAGGGCGCAGAAAGCTAATAGTCATTTGTAAAGATTTTTTTGCATCTGTAACAGAAATTCAGAGTAAATTCCACATTAACCCAAAACACGGATGCTAGTTGAATCTAGAGATGATTAAAAAAAGGTTTTGTAAGTCTTGATATTACATGAACAGATCAATTCCTTTTACTGTCTTGCACACTGTTAAGTAAAAATGTAAAATACTAGCCAGAGAAGATAAGCAGTGATAGGAACTTGATACAGCAAAAACATATCTCTGAAATTTGAAAACAAAATTAATAGCCCCTCTGACTCACTATTAGTCATTCAGGTAGAGATGAATCATTAAAGAGGTACAGTCTTAAGTTTGGGGGGTTTTTTGTTCCTTATATAAGGATCTTCAAGCAAACCATCACTTCATTAATATTTCTGTAACCCAGAAAAAGAACATTAGAGAGTAATAATTCCTCTCAAATTAATATGGATTCCTAACTCCAGTGAACACATACTAACAGAGTAAAAAGAGCATAAGGTAAAATAGGGAAAATAAAGGCAGAATAATGGTCTAGCTTCAAAACACATTTCAGTAATACTGATCACCTCTTCAGCAAATAAACAAAGCTCTCTCATATATTAACACCATAATCACAAATTCACGTGACAGATTTCTGGATGGTATATGTTTCTTTCTTGTCTCCAACTGGAATATTTAGATGAGACCAACAGTAGGAGGTTGTTCCTTTCCCACTACACCACCAAAATAACTACATAGTTAAATACTTGTGTCAAGAAGGGCTTTTTGAGCTTTTTCAAGTAGGCAACAGTGCTTTAACTTAATAACTGTTGTGCTGATTCAGCCATCATCATTTTATGCTATCAGTTGCCTGATCACACAGGCCAACCCTGAACTCGGCAACATCCCCTCACAAGTTTGCTTTCAGACAGTCCTGCCACAGGTTCCTGTGGGCCCAGCTCCTCTGCTGCCCACTGTGGAGCCAGCAGCACCTGCTGGACACAACAGACAGAGATGGCTCCTCAGTGGCCCTCCACATGGAAGGACACCACCGAGAGAGCCCAGCAAGGTGTGACCAGCCACAACAGAAGCCACACACAACAGGAGGCTCCTCTGACTGATCAGCTCCTGGTTAATATAATCCTGGCCTCGTCCACCACCCAGGGTGAGGGCAGAGCAACAGAAACCCAGGTGGGCCAGTTCTGCCTCTGAAACATGAAGCCAAGAACAAAAAACATTCTGTTAGGTTGTGACTCATTCACAGGTCAACTCCAACTTGGGGCCAACAACTCAGGCCCCTGCACTTCTGTTGTGTAAGACACAAACAGATTTTCCAAATTATCTGAAAGATTATTATTAGTACCAAAAAGTGGATATATTGCATTTGGTAGAGTTCATTAACTTACAAGTCATTTCAGAAAATCAAACAAATCCCATTGCTGATTCCTCCAGTTTTTGACCATCTGCATCACTCTGGAATATGCACATAAAAATGACATATTTGAAAAGTTGTAGGGTTTTTGTTTTCTCTTTAAAAAAAAAAAAAAGAAATATTTAATTCTTATTCACAATTTGCTGTGAACAAAAATTTCAACACTTCTAAGAAATTAGAAAGTGGTGAGCACATAAGGTTCTTGCTACATCTATTGAGAAAAAAAAAATAAATCACAGAACCCTAGAAATCTGGGGATAGGAATAGGAAAATTGGAGGAAAGGACTGTATCCTAGGGACAGGTATGTAACTGTGAGGCACAAGCAGTTATTCCATTAAAGCTCTGAGTCCCTATAATGACATAGTAAGTAAGGCAGAGGCTATACCTTCCTAGTAAAACAAATTCAGAAAACTCCACTGAATGTCATCCTCCTGAAAGACTTTTTTCAGGTTCTCTAGGCAAAGAGAATGATCTAAGCTAATATATTTCACTGCCACTAACACAGAGTGTATCGTGTTGCTTAGCCTGCAGTGTATTAATAGTATCTGGTATCCAACCGATGTGAGGCAACTCATATTTCTGAACCCCGTGGCTCAATTGTGAGACTCCAGATTAAAAGATTTACTGAGCATATACTCATTATAATACTCTCTTACCTCGATCCCAGGGCTTCCTCCATGGCTTCAGTGAAAGTATTTCTGTCTCTGGTATTAATTGCTATTCACTGATTGGAGCTGTGAAAATTTCTTGTCCTATTTAGCCAAGACATATTGTTGATATGTTAGAAAACAGTAATATATGGTTGCTTGGTAAGGGATATGTTGATTTATTCATCTAAGTTTTATAGGATGGCTATGTGTAATGGTCTCTTATTTTGACACATGGAGCTGTAAAAAGAGTGACTGTTGGGCTCTAGAGCATTTCTTTTCTGCTTGGGTATTCTTTGCAGCACTAAAATCTGATAATGTATTGCTATATATTAATCCACCTTTTGAGCTTCTCTGAAATAATCTAGCCCAGCTGGTTTTGACCTTCTGCAATTTGCAAGCCTCTAAATGTTTTCTAATAAGATTATGAACCCTCTTCACGCTCTGAATTTAAGCTAATGGGTAATAGCCTAGCTTTCCTTTGTTACTTCACAAGGATTGCTTGGAAATGGTCTGTTTGCAGTGGTTGCAGGCCAGAGGTTGAAAACCACGTGTAATTTTACAGCCAAAGGCATAACTAGAATAACTTGGCATAATTCCACTTATTTCAAAGGAAAGATCCTTTGATAATAGCACTTAGAATAATGTATAGTTTATTGTACATTAGCTGAGGAACTTCCCCTGACTTTAGTCCTTCTCTATAGCTTTCACTGTGAATAAGACTGAGCTCTATTTCAATGTAATTATATCTCCTTTGGGAAATATTCCTTACTTACTACCCAGACTAGAACACATCGAGGAGCCCAAGAGGAATCTTAAAAAAGTTTTACATGGGAAAACTCATCAGAAAAATCTTAAAATTGTATTTTGTGCTTGGTCTCAGATGTATCCTAGATGTCTCATTTTTTAAGATGGCTCTTCAGTCAGATAGTACCTTTTATCTCAGCGGTGCATTGTAATATATGCACAACTCTAATATAAGTTATGTAGTTAATAACATAAATTTTGCTTGACTTCTCCAGTCAAGTAGTTCTACTGTTAAAGTTTTGCGCAGTGTTAAATACTGTTAAAATCTATTCAGTGGCTCTGAATAGAGTTATGCCGATTTACACTAGATGATCATACGCCCAATTATTTTAAGATGCTTGAGGTTCTTCATGAGTGCAAAGGACATAATGTTGCTCTTCTGAAAAAGAAAAGCTCAAATAAGAAGGTAGATATTAAGAGAAGTAACAATTAGGTCTGAAATGTTAATAACTGGATATCTTTTCTGAAGATAGTTAGAAGTATTTACATTTAAAAGACCAGAAAATCTCTGAAAAATTAGAGAAAAATGGAAAATTGTCTCTTAATGCTGTTACTGCCTAGCTCACTTTGCAGCGCCATCACATGACAATGAATAACTAAAGAAAACTATGATTATGCAAACCACTCCAGCACAAAAGGGTGTTACATATCTTGTACAAAAGGGGATTTTCTTTAAAAAGCACAGCACATTCAGTGTTTAGGGTCTGCAGTTGAAATTCATGGCCTTGCTTGCCAATATTATAATGCAGCTGGGTATTATGCTATTGCTTTACTCTAAGGGGAAAAAAATCACAATAAATATATTCAAATGGGTTCGTGTTAAACTGTTGTATTCACTTATTTTGCAATATCGGTTTTAATGATTTTTGGCATCTTTTCTCTAGCATAAAGGCCACAATAAACACTAGCAACAGAGAATTTGATTGCAAACAGAAGATGTTAAAACTGCACATCTTTTGATTTAAAAAAAATTATCACTGGAATATAACATTAGGCATTATGTCAGTGCTGAAAACAGAGACATTTGATAGGATTGATAAAAACATTTTTCTCTTATTTAAGATCTATAAGAGAGAAGTTCATCTTTCTGTAGAGAACACTTCTGAAAGAAGCCCTTCTATTAGTGCTGTAAAACAAGGGTTTATTATTTTAATTATTTTTTTTCTTTCCATAAATTCTCTCCTATTTAAATAAAAGCAAAATCAGCTGACCAAAAAAATTGCTGATGAGTAAAAGATTAAATGTAGTCTTAGAAATATTAAGCTCTTCATGACATGACTATTCAAAAAACTGAAGAGTAAGTTACATCAGTCTTTACAGGTTTAGGTGCTTCCTGCCTCTTCTGTATGTAATCTTAGTTGATGACTATTGGGAACCATCTTAATAAGCATCAAAAATTTTTCTAGAATTCTTTTAAAGGAATGTTTTGTTGAAAACAATAACAAGTCGCACAGTACAAGTCAAACAGTTTTAGAGGAACAGCTTAAACTTTTTTTCATTTGCATATGTCACATTTCTTTCTCTAGCTCTTAGATACATACATCTCTGGGTATGTCCAGCCATATTTTTAAGCCCTTATTTCTGATTTTGTTTTCTGTTTGTCCCTGGGTTGGCTGAGCATTGCCATCACGGAGGGCTGACAGATGTGTCCTCTGTGGTGATGTTAATGTACTGAAACACAAAGGAATGGCATGAAATGAAGATTTTTGTAGTGGAAAAAAAAAAGGTTATGAAATGGTTGCTTGGCATTAGTACAGAAGCCAGTGTCAGACACTGAATGCACTAGGACATCCAAACACTGAAGTCACACTAGCTCTGGGTGTACATTAGAGCTAGCAGTAGAAAAGAGAGCTTCATAAAGCTGTATGGCGATGAACGTACAATGTGAACATACCTTAATCTTCTTTACATGAATTGAAAGTAAAAGATACGCCACAAAACACTGTCCCAATCTCACTTGCTGATACAAAACTGTTCTTTGTGCTACTTGTTCATTTAACTATAAAGAAACAAATCCCTACCTTCTTATGCCAAATTTTTAATTACTATGTCTTGTCAAGTAGCAGGTATGTTAGGAAGAGTAGTGGTGAAAGAAACCTAATCTCAGCTGATGTACTTAAATATATACCAGGGTCAGCGCCGAGACAGATGTTAGCATTTTGGTCCTAACTTGTATATATATATAATCTGTTATATAAATTTACTAACATGATTAAGCATTCTGATTTTTTTTTTCTTCTACCATTTTCTCCACTACAAGTTATTAAAAAATATAGTTTCAAACTTATGTGTCAAACATACACCAGGAATAGATATGTGCATTTT
>JAVSBS010012637.1:0-14856 GCA_033124195.1 Coracias cyanogaster | reverse complement strand
CACGGCTTGGAAACCCCTCCAGGGATGGGGACTCCACCACTGCCCTGCCCAGCCTGGCACAGCCCTTCACAACCTTTTTAATTAATAAATTGTTCCTCGTGTCCAACCTCAACCTCCCTGGTGCAACTTGAGGCCGTTTCCTCTTGTCCTGTCGCTTGTTCCTTGCGAGAGGAGCCCAACCCCACCTCCTCCAACCTCCTTTCGTGTCCAACCCAAGGCCACTTTCATTGCCCTGAAGGCTCTTCCCCAGCGCTGGGGCAGAAAACTCCCCTCTGGGCAGTGACTCCCAAGCCCCAGGTTCAGCGCCTCAGCTCCAGCACTTCTTGGAGACACTCAAACATCCACCTCTGCACATTTTTAACCGAGAGGTTGTAAATTCTCCATGTAATGTCCCTCCGGAGCCCACCCGCAGGCCAGGCCTTGGGTTTCCCACATTTCCAGGGGCCCGCAAGCCATCCGGGAGCTGCTGTGCTGGCATCCCCTGCGGCACCACGAGCACTGCTGAGCGTCGGCTCTGCCCAGAAACCCCCAGAAAACCAGCGGACTCAGAAAAGGGTCTGCTTTAACCTACTTTTAGTTTATTTTTTTTCTTTTTGCAAACATTCTTTTCATAAAAAGAACAAGGACCGCGGCCGTTTCTCAGTCGTACAAATACATTCGTGATACAAAGACATTATTTGTGTCACAACCGAGGGAAAAATGAGGCCCGCTGGGGACCGAGGGTGAACGGGAGCAGTTCTCTGCCCAAGAAATCCTGCTGCCCTTGGCACCTGAGCTGGTTTTTGTGCTTAAAGCGGGAAGCATCCTCCCCACGAGCGCGGGAGATGCCGACGCTCGGCAGTTGTACAAACACCTAACGAAGTACCTGCGTCCCCCGCTGCGGATCTGTAGCTCTCGAATAAAAACCTCTTAGAAAAAAAAAAGCAAACCAACCACGCAAATACCAGCTTATATGTTTACATTCTTGTATTCGCAACTCGTTGCTCCTCTCCTGATCTCTTCTCCTGCTCAGCCCTTTCCCACGGGCGCCCTTGGTCCACTCCAGACCGGTTCTGCCGCGAGGAGCCCTCAGGACTCTGAGGATGTGCTTGAATCCCGGTGAAATCCTGGCTGTGCCCACGGGCAGGGGTTTTCCCTGCTTTCCCCCACTTTCCTAAGCAGTAGGACCAAGCAGCTACTCGGGGCAGGAGCATCCCCAGCGGCGCCTACGCGGGGATCGGCTGCAGCGGATCGTTCTGTTCCATCCCTCCGTAAACTGGCCCTCAGACCCTCCTGCAACCTCCGATTAAACCGTCTTGCAGAGGCTCCCGACAGCCCAGGCAGGTGCTAAAACTTTGCATTTGCTTCTTGAATTAAAAATACAACCTAGGCACTGCAGCGGGGAGGGGAATTTCCCTTCGGCTGCCGTGTCCCGGGGAATCGGGCGCAGGTGGGATGCTGATGGCTCCTCACAGTTAAGATGATAATCATTAATTAAAGGGAGTTGTTCTGCTTTTTAACGTAGTACAAACCAATTAAAAAAATTCTGACAGGTTTTGAAATATCAATTAAAAAAAAAACCCCATAAAACTCCTGTCCCTCCACCAGGCCGGGTGTTACCCTGGTAGGAGCAGTGGCTTTGCAGCCAGGAGCCCATCCAGGCACAGCAGCTCCACCACAGACATCGGGAAGGGATAACGGGGGGCCTGGGGACTTGGCTGAGCCCAAACCAAACCCTCCCTCTGAGCACAACCTCGCCAAAGGTCTCGCCAGCAAAAAATCCTTTCCTTGTCGCTCTGTGGCTCCCGCCCATCTATTCCTGCCCATCAAGCCCAGAAGGGACAGTAGCTGCACAAACTCATGGGTTGTCTTTTCAGCCCATGGCCCAGGAAGCTTCCCTGAAGGACTGAAGCCCCATAGGACACCCATGGGACCACACTTCCCAGGGTGTGTGGGTACCACCGCGCTGAGGACCCTTTTCTGGGCAGGGGAGGGAAGAACAAAGAGAAAGAGACCTGGCTTCTGAGGGACTTAATCCTCTCTGTGCCTCTGCTTCTCCCTCTGGAAAACTGGAGGAGCGAGGCCACCTCAGAATTGCAGTTTCAGACCTGCTGCTGCAAAGTTACTATTAAAATTATTGCTACTTCACCCTCTCCAGCAACGGTGACATCCACAGCCTTTATGACAACTCTATTTCTTAGACTAAACACACCGAGGAGAGGCACCAGGGACCCATTCAACTCCCTGCCTCGAGGCTGTTTTGATCACAGGCACTTGATTATTTTTACTTCCGTGGGTTTACGAAACCGCACAGCATAGCAGATACCAAGGGCAACGGTAAATAAGAGAGCGGCAGGACCTGCCAGCTCTGCCAGCCTGGCTGCGCTGGAGGAGAGCCCTTGAAAAACCACCCTGGGCTGTCACAGGGCTGTCTGCTAAGCCCCGTCCAGGCTGGAACCTGGCAGATGATGCCGGTGTCCTTCATGGCAAGCACAAAGCCCCGGTCACCAGCTGGATGGGGCGATGCGTGGGCTGGAGAAGGGCCTGCAAACCAACTGGGCTTTATCTTGGAAGGTTTTTGGAGTGCCTGGCACCGCTGCTGGGTACAGCTGGCTCATGGTACAAGCCGTGGCTGTTGTCCTTCAGAGAGGACTCGAGGACAGGCAGGACACTTTAGACCAAGGGATGGACTTGCACTGAACAGAGGAACCCCCCTGGCAGATGTCCCTTCTCCAGCAGGAAAGCTCCTGTGTCCTAGAGCCAATCCACCAGTCACACCAAGCAATCGCTGCCTCTTTGGAGCTCCCGAGGGACCTGCTCCACCACCGCAGCGGCTGGATCCCAGCTCGCTCCAGACACATCGGTCACCTCACCCTGCCAACCAGCCTGAACATGTCACCCCAAAGAGAATGACACCATCTGCTTGGTATGTCTTCTCTGGACTCTTCTGCTGAGCTCGTGAGAAGACCTCATCTACGTCTGTATTGTCTTTGGTAGGGAGCCAAGGAGCTCGAGCCATCTGCATCCACACAGTCTGCAGGGATGGTGCCGGAGCCTGACCCAGCCCTGCGTGGCTACAGCACGTGCCAGCGTGGAAGCAGAGAGAAAACCAGGGGTTTGCAGGCTCCAGCGGGTGCCAGGGCTGAGGGAGCCCCTGTTCATACAAAGCTGTGTCCAGAGGACACTGGTGACCCGTTAGGAGACACCTGGAGTGGAGCGTGTAGGATCTAAGGGCTGTGGAGGAGCGGGGCTCTGGGGAAGGTCACCTGGACAGCCGCGTTTCAGGCACCTGCTACAGATGTTTCCCCTGCTGTCCTGGTTGGAGAAGATGCTGTGACCTGTTCATTGGGCACAGAACCACTGAACCCTGCTCAGCAGCTTCCTCTCATGTCTCTCCAGTCCTGTCCATGCAAAACAGGAGCTATCAAGAGCCAAGCAGTGGAAAGAGGAGAAGCATGCCAGGAACAAGACAATGTAACCCTGTGGAAATATTAATCTTCTTTTTTCCTATTTGAGGGCTCCAAGGAACATGGCAGCACTGGAGCTATGGCTCTGGTGCTCCCCAGGCACTGCTGGATCCTCCCTCCCAGCCCAAGCCCCGGCTCTAACCGCTAACGGGCACAGAGGAGGAGGTTTTGCAGCTACTGCAGAGAGCAACCGAGTCCTCAGAACCAGACACCAAACATCCTTTGCCCTTCAAAAAACCCGGCTGAAAGTTTCCTACAATGACCCAGAGCATTTGATGACCCAAATCTACCAGACCAGCCTTTGCACGCCAAACTCCGCTTCTTCTGGAGGACCCTTTGTTTGACCAAAAACATGCCTACAGATACAACGATCAGTGTCTCCAGTTCACTCTGCGCTCCCTTCCTGACAGTTCTGGGGATGTCTGGAGAAATAAGAGCAAATTCTTTGGCCTCCACACACAGACGCCAGTGCTGTCTGCTGGTCAGCGAGAAGGAGAACAAAGCACTGCAGAAGAATCAGGTGCTGGGGGAGAACTTCTCCTGGGCCTTTTAAAGCAGCTCTGTGAACCCAGACGGCAAGCAGGGCCCACCGCTGAACGGAACGGGCACACATGGCTGGGGAAAAAACAAAGGGCAATAAAACCGGGTTCTGATTTCAAAGCAGAAGGAGAAGGGAGACCCAGGGAGCCTGTGGGTAGGGGACAGAAAAGCACGTGGCTCTGGAGCACGACCCATCGCAGTGCCAAGCCAGATCTAAGAGCCGAGCAGGTTCTCCCAAGAGCAGGACATGTCTCCAAACCATCTTTCGAAGAGACCTCATCCCCCAGCTATGTGGGACTGTGGGGAGGGAAACCCAGAAGAGAGCAGCAACAGCACGAGCCCAGCACGAGCCTTCCCTTTGGTCCTCAGGAGGAAGAAACCCTCGGGAGAGGGGAGGACCGAGGAGCTGGAATGCTTCCGAGGTCAGCAAGTCTGGTTTGGGGCATCTCTCCTGATTATCAGGGGCTGTCGCTGTTCTTTAGGGGGGGACCTTTTGCCTAATGAACACCAACCAACTGCTCATCCCTGGTCCTGCATCCCTTGGCTCCCAAGGTGCGGAGCCAGGAAGGAGCTGGGTGGAGGGAGAACCCTTCGCTCCTGCCTCCACGAGAGCATCCCTGTGTGCTCTGGCCAGTGGGACCTCAGCACGGACACGGCAGCAACCACCCAGACCTAGTCTCATTTCCATTTCCAAAACCTAGCTGTATTAAAAAACTCTTTGATATTAATATTAATATTATTTATTATAATAAAGAACAGTCAAGCAGCGTGAAAAAAATATATCTTAGCTACATTACCTTAAATTGCCAAAAATATACACATTTTTCTCTTTTATTTAATAAAAAAAAAAATCAAAACAAAAAAAGACACATGCAACATACTAAATGAGACATTAGCATCAAAACGGGTAAAGAAACGTACCCCAGTGCAACTGAAACACAGATAATCTTTAGCTTTTATTTTTTCTTCCCCCTGCTCTCCCTCTTTTTCACGGAGACACAAACATTTCCTGTCGACCTTCCAGCAGTGCCCCCTTCTCCTCCCCTCAATCTGCCAAAGGCACCTTTGGCCCTGGGACAGGTTGAGGTGATGAGACAAGGAGCACCCTGCAAAGGGACCGGGCGCCTTCGGAAGATGTCAGAGAAATGGGTAAGTGCTTTATGTGTCTTCCCCGGCTCGTCCCTCCCTGCTCCCGAGAGCCCCGGAGAGCAGAGCGGCTCGTACTCAGACCGTGGCCACCAACACAACCCAACGGCACGGCCAGCGCGGAGCCGGGGAGCGGGACGCAGCGTAGCGTCCCTGCTTTTAACAGCTTGGAACGAGATGCCCTTTGAGGTCCCTTCCAACCCAAACCATTCTATAAATCCATGATCCCACCTACAAAACCGATTCCCCGCATTCCATCCTTGACTTCCAACCGCTTCTCAAGGACTTCCCCATCACTGGAGCCCAAGCAGCACGTTGGAGCTTCCTGACTCCAAGCTCACCACCAAGAACCTCTTGCCAACCCCCTGCAAATGTTGCCCAGGAATGGGGGCACCAAACCACTGATCTACCCGTGGGGTTTGTCCTAGGAGACACCACACATGGTACAACAACTCACTACACGAGGGATAGATGCTGGCCAGCCTTCCCTGCTTCCCATCAGGCAGGGAAGGTTTAGACTGGATATTAGGAAGACGTTCTTCACTGAAAGACTGGTCAGGCATTGGAACAGGCTGCCCAGGGCAGTGGTGGAGTCCCCATCCCTGGAGGGGTTCAAAAAACGAGTAGATGTGGCACTTCGGGACATAGTCTAGGGATCAGGGAGATGTTGGATGAAGGTTGGACTTGATGACCCTAGAGGTCTTTTCCAACCTCAATGATTCTACAGTTCTATGATCCCCACTCTTCCTGCTCCCGGCATGTTTCTAATTCCAGGGCGTGAAATGTGGTTAAATTTTGGAAGTGCTTGACCAGGTCTGGGCACAACATCAAGCCCTGTGGTTACCGACAGGGCTGGCAGCCGTGCTGGCGGCCAGCAGGACACTAAAACGGGTGGCAAGGCAAACCTGGGACCTTACAGTGAAAAAAAGTAAAAAATAAACTAAAACTCAACCCCCCCAAGGAGCGGAGCTGGGTGGGCAGCTGGCAGAGACCCCCTCTGCACATTAACAGCCTCTGCTGCTGTTAAAAGAAATTTTAAAAGTGCAAGCACATGATTGTGCCGGAGCAATCTGGGGGATGGGGAGGCAAAGCTGGAGTCAAACCATCCGGTTTGTAGGTCCCGGGTGGGTGGCAGGTGGGGACAGGGACAGGGAAGGTGTCGGCAGAGCCACGGCCCCGGGCTCCTTTCCGCGTCTGTGCTGCAGAGACCGTGATGAAGGGAGACTTACGCTTTTTTTCCTGCATTTCCACTTTTAGCTGCCATCTCCATCTTTCCAATAGCTTCTTAACCTTGTTAAAACATTAGCTTTTCTTTATATATATATAAAAAAATTATATATATATATATAATATATATGCCTTTCTGAGCAGACAGCAGGGTTCTGCCCAGTTCACAGAACTGGAGGCTGGGATCAGAAAAGTATTTTCTCTCCTTTTAGCCTTATTTAACCATTGTGGCGACAATCTTCCAAACAAACAAAAAAAGAAATCAAATAAAATAAAATAAAATAAAAAGGAAGAAAGATCCTTAGCAGACGAGTTTTGCCTATAAAAGCTTTTCGAGTACAATCAGCACAGCCCCACTGCTGACAAATTTGAATAGTGCAAACTAGTTAGAGGCAGTGGGACTGTGCTGAAAAAGAGCCATCAAGGTCTGACAACTTAATTTTTTTCTCTCTTTTTTAAGACCCCCCCGGAGTTTTCTATTAGGTGGAGTCTTCCCACCTGCCCCCAGGAGCTCTGGATTTAACCAGGAGATGAGGGAAAGGAGCATTTGTACGTTTGACGTAGATGTTCCCCTTCCCCCAGAGCTGCCCCACCTTGTCCTTCCATCAATCCGAGCTCCGATGAAGCCCATTTCTTCATGAGGTTCCAGGCTGCAAGACGGAGTTAAGGTCAAAAGGTGGAGAACAATGAAGGGTCCGATGTCCTAGCTCAGGAGACTGGCAATTGTCCTGTTGCTTGGAGATCCCTTTCTGAAGTGCCCAAGACCAGTGGAAGCACATGGTTTTGCCAGACTGGAGTGATTCGTGGTGGGTAAGAAGGAGCAGGTACCAGATTTGGGGCTCTCTCTTCCCCTCCCCACATTTCCATCTCCCAGCTTAGGCCTGGGAAACAACTGCCAGGTTCCAACGCACCTTCTGGAGTTGGCTACGACGGGGGTAATGCTGGCTATGGCCCCTCTTTGCAAGCTGAAATTTTAGCCTTTGGAAATCTTGGAAGGAAAGAGTGAGACGGCACAAGGAGCAGGAGTGTGCTCTTCACATGGAAAGTCCAGCACCGAACCGACAGCCACTGGCAGAGCAGACGTGGCAATGTCCTCCAAAGCAGTAGGTGGCTTCCACCTCCTCCCCAAGCACTGGTCCTTACCCACCGCTCCACCACTTGTGTCTTCTCAGGCTGGGTTTGGATCCAGCTGAGGTGTCGGGGCTTCATATGACGGCCACAGAGAGAAGAGCATCCTAAGAGCCCAGCAGATGAACAGCAGGTGAGACATCTCAGCTACAGGCCTTCTCCTCAACCTCCCCACCCGGGCCAAGCAGCCCCGCAGGCACTGCCACCACTTCCCGCTTCCCTGGCTGCGTCACATCCCGCACGGCCAGGCTCCTCTGCACCGCGCACGAAGGGGCCTCCCTCCGCCAAGGTCTTGGCCAAGGATGCTCGATGGTCCCCAGGGCCTCAGCCTGGGGGGCCACACGCCCCTGAACACCCGCTTGCAGGTCCGGCGGGTGTCTGGTGTCAACTCTCCTCCGCTCAGCTTCACTGTGAGCCCCCCACCTTCGCTCCTCCCGAGGCTGGGGCTTGGTCAGAGACGTACTGTCTTCCAAAGCATCTCTTGGCATTGCCCGGTGGCAGGAAATGCTTCTTGGAAGCCTTGTGCTCACTGCTCTGACAGTATCAAGGTTGACTGTGGAAAGCCACGTTCCCCTTGGCTGAGAGGAGTTGGCTGCTGGTTTGTTCGGGGTGAGCGGGGAGCTTAGCCCTTGTCCTGGGTAAGAGGAGCTCCCTTTTCATTCAAGCTCTTTAAAAAACAAACAGAAAAAAAAAAAAAAGAGACGCAGAGGAGACAGGTGTCAGTACTGGACGGGCAGAAGCAGAGAGCCCTGCCGTGCTGCAGACCTGGCCCTGCTCACCGCCAGCGCTCAGGCTCCTCCGAGATCATCGGAGACACGGGAGACCCACGTGCCTCCGTTGCCCAGTTCAGGCTGAACTGGCCCCTCGACCTTGGCCTTTGGGTCCTAAAAGTTTCCAACCAGGGCTGGACCTTCTGGGTACAGGTATAGACCAGGGGAGGGATGGAGGAGTGATGAAGGTATCCCACCACCAGTCCCTAGACACTGGCGGTCCAGTACAAGCCTGCGTTACAGAGGCTCTAAACCTCTTCTCAACCCCTCCTCTTGGGTGCAAGGTTCCTTCTAAACCCTGCGTTTCAACATGCAGTCACCTTTCACCACGAGGCTCCAGCGGGGCCACGCTGTCCCATCCAAGTCCAAGGGTTAATGGAGACAAATCTACGGCCCGTCTCTGCCTGGCTTCTGCAGCAGGTCTGGTGTGTCTGCACACACCTCGGGAGCCTCTGTGCCTACCCACGGCCCTCTCTGGGCCCTACAGAAGTCCTCAGAGGTAGGATCAGGAGGTGACACTGGCTAGCCAGGGATGCGGCAAAGCCAGCGGAGCCATTCTGGTGGTTGCCTACACGGTGCCCTGGCTCCCCTGGGTCAACCGCAGCGCAGACCATCTCTGCCCGGGTCTGTAGACCTCGCACCACGAGCTCGCTGGGGTTAGGGGAGCGCTAGCAGCATACGCACCGTTCCTTTCGAGGGGTTGCCGTCAGCCTGCAGGTTGAGAAACGGGTTAGTCTGTGCTGTGAGGACGGGTGGGATGCCCGTTCCCGAAGCCAGGAGGCTGTTCCCAGGAGCGCTGAGCGGTGGGGTGGGCTGGGGAGCCAGGAGGGCATTGCTAGGGTTGAGCTGCTGGGGGGAGAGGGAGGCCAGGAGAGAGCTGCTGCTGGGGGGTGGCTGAGAGGCCGAGGTCATCAGGGCGCTGGTGCTGGAGTGCAGGGGGGCAGAGGTGGCTGCCAGGAGGCTGGTCATGGACAGCTGGGACGAGCTGGTCATCTGCAGCCGCTGCAGCTCCCTCTTCTGCTGGATCTGCTGCATCATCTGGAACACCAGAGCCTGCTGCTCCTGCAGGGAAGGGCAAGGAGGAGAAGTCAAAGGAGGGACAGAGGGCTCAGGAAATGGTGACGCTGAATATAAAAGAGCCAGGAGCCACATGGGCGCACTCCATCCCATGCAACGCCGCTGGGGACAGGGAGAAAGTCCCCCTGGTCACCTCTCAGTAAGGAGAGAGAGGAACAGTCTGTCTTGTGTTCATTAACAGCCTGTGCTTACGACCTTTCCAACCCCGTTGTCTCCTGAAGCGTAGGATTAGCTGACCCTCACCGAGACACCTGCAGGCACACCAATCTGCTCAGCTCTTGCCGATCAATCGACCCATGGATTTTTCACCCTGTGGCACTCACCATCCTCAATTTCCAGACTGGCTGCTAATTTCCTGCCCCAGCCCCTCCTGGTCCCCAGCTCAGCTCTGACCCCTGGGGTCAGTGGGTGAGCCGGACACGGGGGGATGGTGGCCACAGCTCACCTGCACCCTGAGGGACACCCTGGGACCCAAGCGAACTGTGGAGATCACTATAGCAACCATCGACCAGTGTGGCAGGCAGAGAGCTGACATTGTTCCCGTACCCACAGGGATGCAGCTGATGACACAGTGACATCAGCTGCTGTAAAGAGAAGCCCTTTGAAACTTGCTTTTCCTGGGTTATAAATAGCTTGGCCCAGAAATCTGTCCAAAGCAACGAGCCAAGTTCACGGGAGATAGAAACGAGCACAGCTTCATTGACGGGAACTGTTGGTGCTCCCGTGCAACCCCACTGCAGGGGAGGGACACCACGGGGCGGCTGCTCCACCCAGGCAGAGAGCCAGGACCCTCGGGACAGCTGCCTGGTCCTTCTTCTGACCCCAGAGTCCTCAGCCACACACGCAGTCCCTGTGGCACCCCCAGTTCCTTGTGTCTCGATGTGGCTCATCTGCCTCAGGACTAAGAAGTTTGGTGCTTATCTGAGGGGAGACCTTCCTGGTCTCTACAACTACCTGAAAGGAGGTTGTGGAGAGGCGGGTGTTGGTCTCTTCTCACAAGGAACAAGCAATAGGATGAGAGGAAATGGCCTCAAGTTGCACAAGGGCAGGTTTAGATTGGCTATGAGGAGAAAATTCTTTACTGAAAGAGTGGTCAAGCCCTGGAACAGGCTGCCCAGGGCAGTGGTGGAGTCACCACCCCTGGAGACATTAAAAAAACATGTAGATGCAGCACTTCAGGACATGGTCTAGTGGTCATGGTAGTGTTGGGTTGATCATTGGACTTGATGATCTTAGAGGTCTTTTCCAACCTTTAGGATTCAATGATGCCGTCTCTTTCTAAACTCAACTAGTGTCCTCAAGCGAGTTCCCCTTCTCCTGTGGGCCTCAGCACAGCTGCAAGCCCAGAGATCCCGGTGCTCGGCAGCAGGAGCAGACTCGATCTGCGGATGGCTGGAGGAGGCAACGCACTCCTGATTTTTGCCGCGGCTTTGCGCTAGCACATTCTCATACCCTCAGGATGTGGGAAACCCAGATTAGATTTTTTTTTTCCCTTTGCAGGAAAAAATTCCAATCCCCATCTCTCTCGCTCCCTCCGGGAGCTGCCGCACCTGAAGCTTTCCTCCTCACCCCACCCGCAGCAGCCCCGAGCCAAGGGAAAGGCGCATGGCTCCTGGCAGCCCTGCGGGCAGGGGATTCACGGCATGGAGGGAGCCCCAAGTTTGGCTCCCTGCTCCGAGGCTTGCCCATTATCAGCTCATCCGAGAAAAGGTGCCAGCGGGCGCACGCTTACCGGATTAAGCGGCTGGGAAGTCAGGAGCTGCTGGAGCTGCTGGAGCTGCTGCTCGTGTTGGTGCAAGACGTGCCGCTGCTGCTCTGTCAGGGGACTCAGGCTGGGGATGCTGCAAGGGGAGCAGGGCAGGGAAGGTCAGCGCAGCCCATCTTGGTCCTGTACGCTTTGGGCCACCCTCCCTCCCTCCTTCCCGGTGCTAAGCTTCTCTGGAGAGGGCAGGGCTGTCCCCGCGAGCTCCCCGTCCTCACCTGCTCAGGCTGGTGGAGAGCTGCAAGGTCGGAGGCCCGCTCGCCTGCGTCAGCGCGCTCGGAGGCTGGGCGGCCTGGGCTCCGTTCAGATTCCCCAGGATCCCGTTGATGGGCATCTGCTGGCCTCCTGCCAGGGTCCCCATCAGGCCGTCCACCATGGGCACCGTGGAGAGGCTGTGGCTGGCAGTGGTGCCTCCCCCCAGCCCGCTGCCTGCCACCCTGGCCAGGCCATTCACCTGCTGCACCCCGGGCAGGGGTAGCGAGGCAGGACTCTGCTGCAGCATGGGCAGGGGCGGAGGAGTGCTGTGGAAGGACAGGGAAGAGCTGCTCCTGCTGGGGCAACCTGAATGAGGGTCCTGGGGGAGAAACGGACACAAGAGCATCGGACTGGGGCAGCTTCTGAAAGGTCAGCTCAGCTCTGCGGGCGCTTTGGGCAGGAGCCGGAGGTGGGAAGGGTGTGAGTGCAAGCACCAGTGCGTGCTCCCAGAGCTCAGGCATGCTTTGCTGGACCTCTGGAAGGGCGGCCAGAACAACCTAGAAGCGTTCTCACCTCACGCTCCCAGCCTCAGCTACTCTACTTGGACCCTCAGCACCGAGAGGAAGTGGAAAGTGGGCACTCCAGAGAAAGGCACCTGATTTCTGCGCCTGGACTACAAGGCTCTGCGAACTGGCTACCAAGTCCAAGCGCCGGGACTGCGCTGCTCTGCTCCCTCCCCAGGTCCCTTCCCCGGCTGGCTGGTGGATGTGGTGGCCAGCGTACCTCCGAGGACGTGGAGAGCGAGTTCTCGATGCCAAAGCTGTTCTTGCACGGGGGGCTCTTGCTGATGCTCAGCGAATCGTTGTTGCAGACTGCGGGGAGGAAAGCAGTGAGGATGCGGGGTCAGGCGTGCTGCCTGAGGTGCCACCACAATAGGAAGGGACAGCACATAGAGCGGCTACAGCGAGATCAGTGGGTCAGACCCTCCCCACCGTGACCCCCCTCCCGCTCTGGAAGGGCACAGGGTGATGCTTCCCACTGGTCCCCTCACCGTTGGGAGGCAGGATGTACTGGGCCTGGCTGCCCGGGCCGTTGCTGCTGGTCACCACGGGGAAAGGGACGGAGAGCTGGACGTTGAGGAGCTGCAAACGCTCCTTCTTGGCCGTCAGCGTCATGATCTGCTCCTGGAGCCGCTGGTTCTCCTTCTGCAGCGAGTGCAGGGCTTTGAGCATCTCTACAACTGCAGGGAAGGGAGGGGAGAAGGGGGACAGGGGCGGGGGGGGAGTGAGGGATGGAGGAGAGAGGAGAAGGGGATCCAGGAGGTACCAGTTAGACCACACTGGGGGAGGAGACTGGCCCCAGACCAGAGTCCCGCTGCCAGCTACTCCCCCATGGCACAGACCAGGGCTTTGTTCCCCACCCGGCTCCTCTGCCTGTGAGCAAAATCCCAGCTGGGCCCCCCACAAACGTGCACAAGCACCTCTCCTCGGTCCCCAGTCACTCACTGTTGACACCAGCTTCCCCGTTGCCCTGCTTCTCCAGGAGCTGCTCGATGTTGGGGGTAGCCTGCGGAACATTCTCCAGCTGCCCACTGCTGCTGCAGGACACGGTCTGGTCGAAGAGGGTGGGCAGGCTGCTGATGGGGGACCTGCGGAAGCGTTGGCGAGATGTCAGGGATGCTTCCCAAGCCCACCACCTGCACCGCTCTGCTCCCTTCTCCCCACAGCTCCTCTGCCTCCCGCTGGGAGTGGCCACATCCCTCCGGGGCTGTTTCTGCTCCGCTTCAGGAGAGCACCGGCTCGTTTTGGAAAAGCAAATCTGCTGCATCCCATCCCGCCCCACCCCACCCCATTCCATTCCATCCCATTCCATTCCATCCCATCTCATCCTATTGCACCCCATCCCATCCCATCCCCATCCCTATCCCATTCCCATCCCATCCTATCTCATTCCATCCCATCCCACATCCCACATCCCACATCCCACATCCCACGCCGCAGGGAGCAGGGAAGGCGCTGCCTCTCCTCCCCCTCTCCCTGCTGTGTCATCCCGGGTTCCTGGCGGACACTCACATGGAGGAGAGGCTCTCCTGGGGCGAGGTCCCCCGGCAGCCGAAGGCGCAGTCCTCCAGGTCGGGCTCTGCGTGGGGAGAGGGACACGGGGGCACGGGCTTCAGGGGCGGCAGGGGCCCGGCACCGGCAGCGGGGGAGGCGGCGCCGGTCCCCGCTAGATGGGAGCACCGAGCAGCGCCGGGAGACCAGACCGCCCCGCCCCGGGGTGCTGCGGGGCCGGGGCACCGGCTGGCTGTCACCCAGTGAGCGTGTCACTGTCACCCAGTGAGTCAGCGAGTGTCACTGAGCATCACCGAGTGTCACCCAGTGTCACCGAGCATCACCGAGTGCCACCCAGTGTGTCACCGAGCATCACCAAGTACCACCGAGTGCCACCCAGTGTGTCGCTGTCACCCAGTGAGTGTCACTGAGCATCACCGAGTGCCACCCAGTGTGTCACCGAGCATCACCAAGTACCACCAAGTGAGTGTCACCGAGTGTGTCACTATCACCCAGTGAGTGTGTCACTGTCACTCTGTGAGTCACCGAGTGTCACCGAGTGTTACTGAGCATCACCAAGTGCCACCCAGTGTGTCACCGAGTGTCACTGAGTGTGTCACCGAGCATCACCAAGTACCACTGAGTGTGTCACTGAGTGTCGGCCAGTGTATCCTTGTCACCCAGTGAGTGTGTCATTGTCACCCAGTGAGTGTCACTGAGCATCACCGAGTACCACCCAGTGTGTCACCGAGCATCACCAAGTACCACCACGTGTCACCAAGTGTGTCACTGAGTGTCACTGAGTGTTACCGAGTGAGTGTGTCACTGTCACCCAGTGTCACCAAGTGTCACTGAGTATCACCGAGTGTCACTGAATGTGTCACCAAGTGCGTGTCACTGAGCGTCACCGAGTGTCACCCAGTGATTGTGTCACTGAGCATCACTGAGTGTCACCGAGTGTGTCATCACGTGTGTGTCACTGATCATCACCAAGTGTCACTGACTGTGTCACTGTGTGCCACCGAGTGTCACCAACTGTCTCTGCATGTTCTTTCGTGTCATTGCGTGTCCCTGCGAGTCCCTGCATGCCACTACATGTGTGTCCCTGCATGTCATTATGTGTCTCTGCATGTCATTGCATGTCACTGTGTGTCCCTGTGTGTGATTGTATGTGCCTGCATGTCATTGCGTGTCCCTGTGTGTCACCCCAGCCAGGCCGAGGAGGGGCTGTGTGTGGGTGGCACCCTGGGAAGGTCATTGAAGCGAGCCCCAGCCACCAAAACATCGAGGATGGGCTGAAAAACGCTCTGAGTTCAGCTGTAAAGTGGCACTGGGGGAGGCACTTGTTTGAATCATAGAATTGTTTGGTTGGAAGAGCCCTTTCAGCTCATCGAGTCCAAGCATTCCCCCAGCACTGCCAGGGTACCACTAACCCTGGGCCCTCAGCACCACAGCTCCACGGCTTGGAAACCCCTCCAGGGATGGGGACTCCACCACTGCCCTGCCCAGCCTGG
>JAVSBS010012635.1:7213-18677 GCA_033124195.1 Coracias cyanogaster | reverse complement strand
TTCTGCAGTAAAAGGTTTTTTTTGCCAGGAGGCCAGAAACCATGTGGTTAAGACTCTAGTACAGATCCAAAGATTGCACCTGGTCTTGTTCCTGCTTGTATTCTGTTTCAGGATTGTCATCAGGTTTATTATCCAGTACATATACGGGTTAAATACTGCTTGTCTTTTTGAGAGAGTTGTGTAAACTAAACACAGGTAAAGATAAAGAGGATTCTGGCGTATATTTCCTGTGCCAATTTTATATAATTCAGATAGGTACTTGTATCCTTTTCCTTCTTCCTTTTAACTGGTAGGACATCTCTGGTCTGTATTGGCAATGCTTGACAGGTTTTTGGGAAAGATTTATGTCTTCTCAGTAAAGTCCCACTGAATGCATAGGTTTTTTTGGTTAGAGATCCAGAGAACTTTGTGGACCTTAAAGGACTCCTCTTGTTCTGTTTGTTAGGTTGTGCTGGTATTGAACTCTCTGATAAACACTTGTTTTTGGCGCTGAGGTTCATCCCCCTGAGTGCAGACATCTCAGAATTGAACACCTGCCAGCTCCTTTTACTTTCTATGGAGGTAAACAGATTTTTAGAGAGGGCAATTCAGAAGACCCATGTTAAATATTCCCAGAAGACATCCCATGTCATCCTAAGAAAGGTATCAGAGAGCTTTTGGAAGAGGCCTTGCTTTTCTCCATAAACTGCAGAAAGTGGCAATTTAAAAACTATTATTTGCCCTTCCTTCAGACTTTAGGAAGTGAAAAAAAATCTGTGTGTCAGCATATATGAAAACTCCTACATTTTGTTTACACAACAGCGTGGACCTAAACCTTTCAGTTTAAGCAAGACATCCATTTGTTAAGTTATTTAAAAAATATTTTCTTTAACTTATCTTTTATGTGTCTGTGTGTGCTGTCATTTGCAACTGCACTGGAACACTGGTGACATTTTTAGCAGTAAAGAAACAAGAATATCTGGATAATGGTTATTCTCCTACTCTGGTCATTCTCCTACTCTTTATTTTTCTTTTCTGGATATTACTACAGAGTAAGTTCAGAGAGAGTGCAATTGCTGTAATATGTATTTCCACTGTTGTGCTGGAACTTGCTCACAACCTTCTGGGTATCCTTTATTAAAACTCTTTTAATAGATTGAGGGAATTAATTTCCATGCAGCTGGTAACACTCTGCATTTGTTCCAGGCCAGATATGATCTGTGAGCTATAGAAATACTTTGAAGAAGGACTTTTTTCTTTGGGACTGAATGACTTTGCCCCAAAGAATAGGAATACAAAACAGCAGGAATTCCACTAGTTAATGGTATGCATTAACTATTATATCATAGCTCTGTCTTTAAGTAATGATTGAAGCTGTCGTGCACAATCATATATTGTGAATATATTCTCATTAGCCATGTAGCTGTAGTGGATTTTGTTTCGTTGGCGGGTGACTATGAGAAAGTGCTGCATTTGCTGGAAAAAATGTTGACAGCTGTAGGATCTATGGAAGAATACAAATATGCTTCGATGAAATGTAGATTCACAGGCTTGAATATTATGCAAAGCAAAGCCCATGCTGAGGAACTGAAATGAGATTGAAAGAAATTCTAAAGTCAAAGTGAGATTACCAAATGAGTTTTCTTTACAATGTGCACAGAAAAAAAAAAAGTAAAGTTTCAAAAGGAGAAAATAATATTTAAAGATTTCTGTTAGCGAGATGCAGCAGTATGGAAGCTATTCATGGGTGAAGAATTAAATAAGGAGAAAAAGAAAGAGCAAAGCAATTTGCTTCTTTGTTATAAGATATGAACAAAGGAATTTCTGATCATTCACTGTTTTGAATTTTGCTTGTTTTCATGAGATCACTATTTATGAAACCAAAAATGAGCAGGTGTGAGAGAAACCAGGAAGCTTTTCCACTGCAGTTCCGGATGCCTGACCTCTATATAGACACTCCACAGTGTGGATTTCCTGAAGATGATCCCCAAATTAGGGTTGGAGAACCTGGGAGATTTAAGTAAGGATGTTTCTGAATGTAAGTTCTTGGGTGTGTTACATAAGTTTGCTGTTTATATGTACTGCAAGGAGAAAGCTGTTATATTATTAACTGACATGGTATTAACTGGCACACATTTCAAGCTCATTTATTGCCACTGCCACAGAAGCTAATTATGTTCTTTTGGAGAATGAAACATATAGAAGGTCTAAGAGCAATGTATGGTACTACTAATGGAAGAAATAGCTATTTAATATTTGATGTAGGGTTTTCTCTGTTGACAAGCAAGCTGGTAAGAATCCTATTCAACTTGTCGCTGTTATTTTGTCTCTTGGTGTTGCCTGTACTTGCCTTCAGGTGGTGTCTGCTGAGGCTTGATATTTCCGAGCAGACACCAATTGTATGTACAGTCAGGATGAGTAAATGCCTAAGAAAGATAAGCGAATCAGTCATTATTTGAAAACACATGCACCATTTCGTCTGAGCCCTGAAAATGGCTCTTCTGGTGTCCTGGCATGCTACAGAAGGGCATGATGCTGCATGTCCTCATGTGCGCATCTCACTCCAAGATGAGCACTCAGCAGCCTGGTTCCTCTCAGAAATTCCATTCAGGAGGGATTTAAGATGTCCTTGGATAGTGAAGTTGTTACTCAATATGGGCAGCACAGGATATGTGGTCTTCCTCTACCTTAGTTTTGTCCTATATATGTGGCTCCCATCACTTATGTTATGACAGAGCCAGCTGTTCAGGCCATGTTGAAGGCCAAGAATCTTCCCTTCCAGAAAGCCTACTGACAAAGAGACAAAATCCTCTGCTTCTAATTGTATCATGATAATACCTGAACCATCAGCTTCAGCAATCACATAGCAGAATAATGCTCAGTATGGAACACGCATAATGTGCCACCTGCTTCTGTAATGGAGTATCTGCAAGAACATATGGCCTCCATCCTTAATATTTTGGGAGAGGTCAGAATGTATGCACAAATACTTTTGGAAGTATGTATACTCTTGTCAAAGGCTCATACTCTTGTCAAGGGCAAAGGATTCTATGCTTCCAAACCTGGCAACATCTCATGCAATAGATAGTACATAGCAACATTTTCTATCTCTCCTCAGCTGGCATGAAAAGTGAAGTACTGCTCCCATTTTGGCATTCTAACACTAGACTGTGCAGCAGAGGAAAGAGAGAGGGACAGGGAAGGAAGCACAATAAAGTGACTTCAGGAATAGCGATTAGCTACCTAGTTACCTGAACCATCCAGGTTTATTTTTTTTTTCTTTTCTTTCCTGTTGCTGGATCCTGCTCTTCTGTCTCTTCTTTTTCTTGAAGAAGCAATTCACAGCTGGCTATATTCCTACTCTACTACACTTAGCCTTTGTTCTCCTCTAGATCCCATGGAATGCCCTGTAACTCTACATCATATTTTCTACTTTATGTGCTTTTTCCCAGCCCTAAGTCATATTAACTATTTTACATGTTGTTTTCCCCAGCTCAAAGCATCTGAAATTTCAGTTGGCTGTGGTATATCTCACCAAAGTGGTATTTTTCTAGCACAAAAATAAGTAAACGAGATGTGGCACAAGAGCATGAGGGAGAGTTGAAACGAGTACAGACTGCTAGTATAGTGTTGAAGGAACATATTTTATTAAAGGACACAAATCTGATGCAATGTCATCAAATTTCTGTAAGAAGAGTCTGGATCCTCCAGGGTCCTTCCTGAAGTTAGGTGAGTTCAGAAGGTTTCAGAATTGCAGAGCTGATTGCTCCCTGTATTCAGCACAGCTAGGGATCTCAGAAAAGGTCTGCACAGATGTAACGCAGGGGCTTCACCAAAGACAATTGCTCCAGGTTGTCTGCATGCGCTAACAGTTCTGAAAGCTAATATATTTGCAATTTCTAGGTTGACAGGGAGAAGCAGGTCTCTAAGCCCTCAGGAAAGGTGAAGTGCTCTGTTTTGTCTTTCTTTAAGATTTGCCTATTACCTGGATTATTCTGTTTCAGCCAGTCGTCTGAGTGTCCGGACAAATGGTTTTTAAGCAATGCTCTCTCTCTCCTTCTCTCTCTGTGTCTCTGTCTGTATATCTATCTATATATCTGTGTCTGTATCTGTATGTATCTACAAATATGTTTTGGTCTTGTCCTTTGTCACTTTGGATCACATGCTGTTAGCACAGGTGCAGAAGTCACTTATACACTTCTTCAAAGTCTGCAGAGACCAATTTTGTTTGTGGCCAATCTGCTTTTCCTCTCTGTGTTGACCTGGATCCCTCTCAGGTGCTGAATTTCGGAGTAATGCCATACAATGCAAGAATACAGAGTTCCCTCTGTCTGGGAGTTCATGTGGCTTTTGATTGGTCCACAGCTTCTGGTACAAAAATGAACGAGCACTGCAGTTTTCACGTAGTCTGTAAAATCCAGGGACTATTTTGAATAATGTCAATTTGTACGTGTGTAGCTTGAGGAGTATTTTTACCTCAGCATTTTCAATGCACTTTTATACTTAGGGTTCACTTGGCATTTTATAATATTGCCATGCTAACTAGTAGACATCTATATTCTCATTCATACAGAGAAAATACAATTACAGTTTTTGAGGCAAGATCTTTTGAGCTTGGTTTTAATAAAAATTCTGTTATTTCCCTTTCCCCTAAACTCTGAAGCATAAAGATCGAAGTTAAGCCGTATACTTATTATTGTCCTTCTTGCATAATATTAAGCTTCCTCTCACCACCATTCACGCATCCCACCTTCAAATAATATAGTCTTGGGTTTAGTCAGAAGACTATAATCTGCCTTAAAGGACCCTTGTTACTGTATAATTCAGGTGTAAAGAAATGAAAACATTCTGTAATAAGTTCTTTTGAGAAGTCTTGGATAGTGCTCAAATTAGTTAGCAAAACATAATTCCTAATGAAGTTTAAAAATATTTTAACATAATCACCAGTAAATTTGTACTGTTGATGTTGAGGTCTTTGCCACTTTTCATGCAAATTTACAGTTCTGTACCTGTTATTGCTATGGACAATCTAAAAAATGTAGTATTGTGAAAAGTTAAAAAAGGTTTACTGTGCATATACTCTCATTAGACACATTTCTTTTCTTTTAAAAGGGAATTCTTGTCATTCTAAAGCATGTAATTGTGATCAAAATGCACAGGCCTGGTTTATCTGAGGTAAACAGGAAATTAACTCATTGTGAGACCTTGTAAAAGGGCAAGGAGATATTTTTTCCAAGACAATTAATTCAGACAATCATGGTCATTCCCACGTAGATTTTACTCAGTCTCAGACCCACCAACAAGCACAAAGACACATATTTGAGTGGTCTGCCCAGGGTCACTTGTGTGTGACAGGGAAACAGGGTCACCAGCAGTTGAGTCCTAATCATGTCACCATGTTTCTGGCACTCCTTTTGTAAACCACAAGGTGATTATTTTGCCTCAGAATCCTTCTTTCTTCAGCCTGCCTGAAACACAGCAAAGTTTTGTCAGTGTTTCCTCATTTTGAGTCTCCTCCCATATACTTAGTCTTCCAGCTGGAGTAAGAGGAAGAGAAATAACACACACACTGTAGTGTCACCTTATTGCCACCTTCCTGTTGCCAGCACGCAGGTCTTCTGCTGAAAAGTCATCTGTGCAGTGGCTTCATCAGATCATAGACTTGATGGTTTTGATGTGAATAATGACATATTCCTGAGTTTTAACCAGTCTGTTGCTCTCAGTCCTGTTCTTGGTTATTAACACTTTCTATTATTTTGACCTTTGTTTGGTATCGAGTCCTCTGGTGCTCTCACACACAGATATTTCCATTAGTTCTTCAGTCAGACCAGTCCACATTTCTATTAAAAGTTCTGTGAGTGAAGGCTTTGGATCATTCTCTAGTTTTGACATTCATTGTCTTTTTTTTTTTGCAATTTTAATTTTACCTGTTTCCACTTTCTCTAAAATTCCTCGAGCCTTACTATAAACCTAGTCTTTACAGCAGCTTACCTAAGTGCGGCCTCTTTATTCTAGTAACTGATAAATTCTGTCCCCTTTTAATCTAACTGTTTCAACTAACGTCTTGGAAATTTTCACCTGGAAACACTGCAAAAAGCTGAAGTTAGCATTGCTTATCTGGAAAGCTTTTTCTCTGTCTTTCAGGGGCTTTCTTATCCTGATGTGTCTGTGCTGTATCCACTGCTTTTTCCTCTTCTGCATCTTTGACATCTCCTATTTCTTTCCTTTCCCATGTAAAATACCTCAGTTAGCCCTCTGTGTTTCCTTGTTACTACTCCTCAGTATCCCAAACACACACTTTAGTCTATTTAAAATGTAGGTGTTCAGTTCATTTACACTGCACACTGAAATAGCTTTGCCCTGCTTACTAATTTGATCATAACAGAAAGGGAGGCAAATGCCAGTTTGACAGGGATATAAAACAACCAAGAAATTATTTTTGTTACCCTTTTCTTGTCATCCACTTGCTTGCTGGGACACTGTAACAAATGCAATTCAATAACTCCTTGATTTTTATTTGCCTTAAACATACATCATATAGTAAATAACAGTGAACACACAATGCTTCTGTCTTTTTGGATGGATCTCCTTTGTATTGATATTATAATGACTTTGCAACAGGACACTTCTTTCTGGGAGTGGAATGACAGTCCCCTGGTTCCTCCAGGACTCTTGCAATGCAAACATAACCTTTATATTTAATGAAGTTTTCTCCATTTTAAAGAAATAGCTGCAGAGCTCAAACTGTTAATCAGAATTCTAACTCAATCCCAGGAAAATGGTAATACAGTATTCACAAATTATCCCCAAATCTACTCTACAAGGTATTTGTGGTAGATCTAACACTGAAGCACTGGATACTTTATATATCTCTGTTAGGATTACAAAATAGCTATGAATTTATTTCCTGTTAATCTTCATAACAAATGCATCTCTGAAATCCATACATTTAGAGTCTTAATATATGTGAGAAAACAGTGGAAAAAAAAGAGCGGCATCACCATAATATAATAATCCCACCTATAATGTCTTGGGGAGCTCCAGCTGTAGCTGGGAATGCCATTGGTACTTATACCATTTTTTACTCTTTTTTTCTTTTAAGTTCCTAAGTCCAGGTAAACATATCAAGCATCTTTCAATGTAGGTGTTTAAACATAAAGAGGTCAGGTAATCTCTTCTATTTAATAGATAAAATAGCATCTAGCTCTGCCTTTAGCATTTGAAAACACTTACCATCATGGTTTTTATAGGTATATAATAAAATGCTGAAGCAGAAAATAACAGGTAGGATTGCCAAAGCAGTTATAATTTCTGCAAACTAATAGAACCACTGACAGATAGAACACATTAACAACTGGATCATTAATTACTTTAAATTCTCTTAAGTTGGCTAACAAAACAACATTTTTCCACAATATCACTATTTGGCAGATATTCTTGTGTGTTTAAGCTGTGGATTCAGTGCTCATGTGATACTACTTACTGGGGCTCCCTTGTTCTGGACCATTAGACAGGAACAAGAACTGTTTATTTTGTCGTATGGGATTGTATCACCACATGATATGATTGATAATCATGTCTTATCCAGCAGCTATTCTAATATGGACCATAATGTAAACAATGCCCCACACATTGCACAATGTTAGGCTTATATTTGTTCCAATTCAATATTTTGAAAAGGCTCCTACTATGGATTCACTGATTTATTCATGTATCCCAGCAAACTGTCTGCCCGTGCAAGCCCATATCAGTTGTGGGTCTTTGTCATTTCAATGCACGTGTGCCAAAGAGATTGTGGATAAAATAAAAGCAGAGAAGATGAAGAAGGGAAAGCTAAAATAATTAAAAACCTTAAAGGATTTTTATAATCTCTAGCATTGCTATTTCACACATCCCACCAGTAGATCTATATGCAGTTCCACTCAACTGCACAAAAAAAAATTGTTCAAATAACTGAAAATAAGGGAAGAAAATTAGAAACTTTCATTGAAACCAACACTGAGTTACACCAGCTGTGTCTATGTCCTTTTCAGCTTAATTTATATGCAAAACATTGGAAAGGCATAAAGTCACAGAACTACAAAGCAAATGAAGACTGTTATATTACCAAGGAAAGCTGGATGCAATATTTTTGATGAATACAACTCTTTGTTGAAAAGCTGTTGCTTCAGCAAAACAGAAATAGTTATTGGAGACATATGAGTTCTGCAAAGATTTTCATTAAGAAAGTTCTTGATAGAGAGTGAAAAGCAAACCAAGTAGTTAGATGGAGTGTGGTACTTCTATTTTTGGCAGGAAAAAGTTGAATATATATGTAACTGGATGACTGGAGAAAAAAAAAAAACAAATGAAATTCAGCATAGATAAATGTAAAGCAAGGTACATGGGAGAAAAATAATCCTATCATTGCATAAAATGATGAGCCCTGAAGTGGTCATTACTGTTGCAGAGAAAAACCCTGGGGTTATGACAGATAGTAGGAAACATCATCTTAGTAGCAATCAAAAAGCAGATCAAATGCTAAGAATAATTACGAAGGAAATAACAAGGAAAAAACTAACCTCATGCTGCTTGTGCTTTTTTGACAGCTGATGCACTGAGGGGATTTCTGGTCCCTCCATCTTTTAAAGGACATGTTGCAACTGAAAAGGTTGAAAGAAGGTGAGAATAATTAAAAGATGGAGAGTGCCAGTACATCTTGGCAGAGGTCTGCAGACCTGTTAATGCCACAGGAAGGGTAAAAGGCTGCTGGCTGTGTCTTCTAGTGTGAGGACAATGTGCCATGAAATGCAACTAGCAGCAGCCAAATTTAAAGCAACAGTAAGGAGCCAGCTCTTTGTGAAATGTGTAGTAGACCTGTAAAGCTCTTTTTCCACACCATGCAGGCCTTTATGGCTGTGCATCAGGTGATTTTTGCACAGCTAAACGTGCATCTAGCCATTTTTATGACCAGTTACAGCGACTATCCAGATTACTGCAAATCCTACCATTTGGCTTTTCTTGGGTCAGTTCCATTATTTTGCAGACCTCAAATCCCATTTACGATTGATTACCTATTCCAACTCTTTTTAGTATTACAATGGAGTAATTTATCTTTGCTCATATTTGATACCTTCTGTTTTCACAGTAAGGTGTCACCCATACCACTTGTATTTTCAAGTCTGTCTGAGTTGTTCAAAGCTGTGATGATAGCTTTAGAGCAGAGTCAGGGAGTCAGGACAGCTGGCTTCTGTTTACCCTTTGATCACTGAGCTAAGGCAGGTAAATTACTCTAGTCCAACCCCCCTACTATAAGCAGGGACATCTCTAACTAGGTCAATTTGCTCAGAGCCCCATCAAGCCTGACCTTGAATGTCTCCAGGGATGGGGCTTCCACCACCTCTCTGGGCAATTTGTTCCATTGATCAACCACCCTCATATTAAAGAACTTTTTCCTAATGTCCAACCTAAATCTACCCTTTTCTATCTTAAAACCATTACCCCTCATCCTATCGCTACAAACTTATGTCAATAATCCTTGTTTTCGTTTGAACTTGGTTGTTGTTCAAAGGTAAAACTGATAAGGGATCTGCACTTACAGTTTGCCTATTTGTAGATACATGTAAGAACAATTCTTGAAGTGGACGAATACAGGGATGCTATGCTCTCAGGTTTCTTCCTGTTCTCCTCAGATATGCTCACTATTTCTAGGGAATGAGGATTTTATTTAAAGTGCATGCAGAAGCTCTGTGGAAAATGCTGCTCCTGCAATGTGCAGAAGCTGTGAGCCCAGCTGGAGCCATGGGATGCTGTGACCCGCTGCCTCAGGAAGGCAAGATGTTCCCTGAGTCAGGCATCCTGCATCCCTGGGCAGTGAGAAGGGGTCACAAAGCTCTGCTGGGGTCTCTCCCTGCAGGTCCCAGGATCCCACATCTGCTGGATACCCTGACTGACAGTACCCTCCTGTGGAAAGGCTGTGGGTCCTGGGTGGTTGCTTCAGTTTCATGGAGCTGGAGGTCTCTTCACCTCTCGCAATGCCAGCATCCTGCTCCTGTGAAAGAGAGCCATTTCCAGGGCCTGCTGAGGTTTAACCCATTTTCCTCGCCCTGAAACTGCACTGAGATAGTTGCTTCTCACACATTATAGGAGCTCTAATGAGCCTCACACATAAAGCTTAAAACTCTACTGTAACAATTCAACATATGAAAGGCGGATTTGATCCTAGGATCCAAAATAGGACTAGGTAAATGGGAAGCCCTTTTACGATTAAGAGAGCCCCAGGGATACAATTGACACCTTTCTGTTTTCCTTTCTTTCTTTTTCTGTCTTTGTCAGTAAGCTACAAACCTCTTGCTGAGCTGCAAAAAAAAATCAGCAAAGGCTGAAATGAAACAGGTACTGCAGCTGTAAAGCAATTTAAAGAGTGCCCTTAGTTTCAACAGCCAATCCATTACAAATTTTGAGGATTTTTTTTCACTCTGTTCTTGAGAAACTACACAAATTATGTACCACAAACTCACAAAATGAGTGTTCACTAATTGTTAGAATTTCTTTAAGCTAATGGGTCTTCCTGGCTAACTGAGTACCTTGGGTCTGAAAGGGTAAATAGGGCTAAGACAATAAGATAATCAATATTTAAAGGACAAGAGCCTTAGAGGTTTTACTCTGAACAAAACTGTAGTAGGATGCGCTGTGTGCATGTCTTCCAGTAGAAGATGTACTGAAAAAACTGTCCAACACTTATCTGTTTGAGCCACCCTGAACTCCTCGAATGATCACACTGAACTGTTTAAAGGACCACACATCATTCCTTCTAGTGTGCCCCAGGTCTTACAGGGAGATATAAATTTTCTTCTATAAGAGCAACCAACATGCAGTAAACTTAACCTTCTTTTCTGTTTTGTTTCTTTTTATAGTGAGTACGAACTGGGTTTCATCGTTTTTTTTTTCTCCTACGCTGAAAATTCCTGTACAATCTACACTGACTGTCCAAAGCTCCCTGTGACCTGCCAGGTATTTGCAATACTGGGAGATGCTGACCACACACTTATTGTTGCAGCCAGTGTGTCTCAAGCTCGGTAAGATATTGGTGGAAAGCATCATACTGAAAACAAACCTTAAGTCTTCTGGAATTTCTTTAGAAATGTGGATCCTTGCACAAATCTTGCAGCAGTAGCTAAGTCTGTGTTATGCTGTTGCACAACTCCAGTTCCAACCCCGTATTTCCCAAATATGCATGCGTCTTCAATTATTTAGACAAAACATCTCAGGAGTCTCATGCTATAATAAGCAGTATCTTAGATGTGAGCAAAAGATTCAGAATTACTTATCAGTGGTGACAAAGGAGTCTAAAAGGCTTATATTCAATGGGTTTGGAAATGTTTGGTGATCACAGAGAAATTACATATATTGTAGTCTTTAAACATTTTGATTTTGATGGTTATTATTCTTCATGTGACTGCTATTTAGTGATGTTCAATGCTAGTGATCTGCTGAAGGGGACTCT
>JAVSBS010012634.1:10264-51005 GCA_033124195.1 Coracias cyanogaster | reverse complement strand
GATCACCCAACACATTGTGTGCTTTGGAGCCCTGTGTGCCCTTAATTTAGAACTTGTGATATCTAAAAAAAAACCCAAATGCCTAATCCCACTTCAGAGAAACAGAGATAGGCATTTTTGGCAAAGACTACAGAAAGTAGAGGAAGGTCCACTAAAGTCATGTGATGACAGATGCCTGAAAACTCACCATATACGTTTGTGGATCTGTGCCTGGTAGAGTCAGGAGCAAAAGCAACATCCTGAACAATAATTCCCGGCATAAAAATTCACAAGCAATGTCGATAAATGATAAAAATGCTGAATAAAGGGATGCAACAATTTCCATTTTGCCCTGTAGGAATTTGGTGCTTGTCCCAGGGCTGCATGGGAAGAAACACTACCCACTACAGCTGGGGTAGCACTCACAACCTGGAGTGGAAGGAATTCTCATCTGTCCCAAGAAAACCCGCATAGCCACGCTCCAGATCAACATGTTATAGGGGTCTTCCACCATCCTGCTTCTGAAGGCAGACATGACACACCCAAGGACACAGGAGTCACTGGACAGAGGACAAGCAAGGGGTCTCATTCTGTAGCATGTCAAAGCATTGAGATACCTGGGCTCTTGTCTCTCTATTCCTAATGTGGGTCGTGTGATGAGATGAAAAGTCAAGAGACCTGGAGATAAAATTCAGGAGTTCAGTGAGTTCACTGAAGCAAGAAGTTCAATTCAACGACCTGAATTCTGCCTGCTTCGTGCTTCAGGTACCTCAACACCATCTCTGAGGACCTGTCTCTGCATTCGTTGCCAGTTGTGGCTTCTCACCGACTTTTCATTAAATCAGTTCCATGTGCTTTCATACACTCCTGCCCCAAGATGGTAGTGATCTTGCCCATGCAGTTGCTCATCTCAGGATCTGAGAAGTAGTAAATATAACCAAGTCAATTTAAGACTGTAGGATCTTGACTTCTAAAGGAGTTTGCCTGCTGTTACCTGAGCCCCCAAGATGTTCATTAGTAGGGTATGATGATGGCTCAAGTAAACCCAAGTGTTCTGATTACTTGTTATACCAGCTCATGTCTCTTCACTGTGGTTTTCCAAGTTGCCTGACTGGACAGGTACTAGATCACACCAGCTTCCTTTGAAGTTTTAATTTGCAGCCTGGATGCACAGCTACACCCAGGGCCACAACTCGGTTTACAAGGCCTGGGAAAAGACTGTAGAAATTGAGGTACCTTGCTGTCCTCCCACACTATCCTACGAGGCTCAGGGCTACAGTTCAGCATTGGCAAGTGTGAATTTGGTTGGTCTGAGCAGTCTGAGTGATGAAAGCTCTGGGTGGGAGTCTGCATCTCTGGTTGGGTGGGAGTGTGCTAAGAATAAGGATCTTTAATGCTGACTTTATCAAGAGGCAAGTGCATTCAAATAACCATTTCTAATCTTCTTTTCCAGTCTCTCCTGCAAAACATAGGAAACGCCTCCCTCACACCCTGGCTCATCTTACCTCCACAGCTGGTATTCACCAGAAGGAGAAGGGAGGAAGAGACATGGAACAAAATCTACGTGTGTTTATGACCAGCTGCAGCCAGGACAGGGCCTCTTCGTTCTACCATCTCTGCTGATATCATGTGCTGCTGGATGTCTTTGGTACGAGACGTCAAATAGGCTCTTTTCCCATTATAAGCTGTGCTTTCCTGTAATGTAGCCAGCTCTCTGCTATACAAATCTACTCAGGATTTTACAAATTTGGCTATTGATCAATCTAATGTAACTGGGAGATAGGCATGGAACTACTCTTTAAGTTTTTACATTGGGCTTTTATTTTAAAAATCAAGATTATTCCAACTATTCTAATGCAACTTTCAGGACATTTTGAATCTTTGACTCTAATATCTTCTGTATTTTTGACATAACAACAGCTCAGTGATGATGTTTTCCCATGATGTCATAATGAGGAGTCAAACTGTAGCTCTTCCAAAACCCACTGCTGCATCTTCCTTCTTCTCTAGTCTGGAGTAGAATTTCTGAAATTCAACTAAATCGTTACTTGCAGCTGATGTCCCAGGAAAGAAGGTCTTGTGTTTGACTTGATGTCAGCAGTTGATTTGGATGAAATTCTTAAAGCCAGTATCTAGAAGCCTGTAAAGTCAACAGCAAAATGCCATGGGCTCAAGTAAGTAAATTCGGGATTAACAACGCATTACAGTCATCTGATAGCCTTCCAGTGACTGCAGTCATGTTTGCACCAGAACCCCTTTTTAGCTTGTCTTCATGTCCCAATATTGTCTCAACTCAAGCTGTAGTAAGAGCCTTGTCATGTCTCCTGTATAATGCTCAGCTTTAACCATTGCACAGGGGGAAGATATTTTATCTCCATCCTGTGGGAAGCGGGGATTAAAGTGGTCATGAATAAAATAGGTTTCAAGATTTTTATTAGGTAAAGAGTTTGAGGGGAAGGAACTGACAAAGCTGACCAGTGAAATGACATGATAATTGTTGGTCCATGAATATAGAGAAATCTAAATTTCAGGGGTATTGTGCAGATTTGACTACCTGGCAGAGCTGCAATATACTCCTTTTCCTCTTTGGGGAAATAAATCTATTATTAACAACAGTTCTAAAAGAGGAGGAGAAGAAGGTGAAGGAGGAGGGAGGAACCAACAAAGAGCAAAAGTTTTTAGCCAGCAAGAGAAATGTATTTCCCATGCAGTACAGGAGCTGTTATGTTCTGGCATCATCTCCGAATATTGGCCAGGACTGCTTTGGTAAAGCTGAGAAGGCAGATTTCCATATCCCATTGCAAGAGCCATGAAACAAAACCCCTAGGCAGATTTCCACTGGCAAGCAAGCAGAATGCAGCACAGAAATAAATAAATAAATCACTATGAAATCGTGGTTTGGCATGCAGACATCTCTGTCTAGAGGAGCCAATGCTTGTCACAAGAAAACACAAACGGAAGTAGAAATTCCTTACTCAGTCTGCTATTAGGAGCTAGTTATCATAGTGGAAGCTTCCCACTATATCATGGTGGGAAGCTCCAAAGCCAGGTAACATTTCTAAAAGCATAAATAAAAAAGCTCACCCTGTTGAACAGCACTTGCACCTGGAACTCAGTTCCTGAAGAATCTTCAGTGTTTTGGATCTGTCAACAGCAAAGCTTCAAAAGCCCAAGATCCAGGCTTGAAATCTCTTTCCCCAGGTTGGGAATAGTTTGATCCAAAATTCTGGTGTTGGCTATCTCTATCTAAAACAAAGAAACACCTATTATGTGCACCTTGCTGTAATCTCAGCCCTGCAGTTAGGCACCTAATCTGAAAATGCCTCTCCCAGTGAGATACTCTCTAGGTGGTACCCTGCCTACTTGTATAGGATCGTAGAGCTCAGGAGGATAGAGCTGGGAGCACTCCATGGTACTAATCCTGTTAAATCCTTAAAAGCCAGTTTTCAGGTTCATAAACAATTTAATAACTTTGACTTTTCCAGGCTATTGTGTTTCAATAGCAGGATCCTCATAGGGTCTAATAAATTTTGATTTTGTTTCATAAGAAAGAAAGAAGAAATACCAAAGGGGTGGCGGCAAGGGCTCAGGGCAAATTTATCCATGTGTATAAATACCTGATAGGGACAGTAAAGAAGTATGAGCCAGATTTCTCGCAGTAGTGCCCAGTGACAGGACAAGAGGCAATGGGCACAAATCAAAATACAGGGAATTCCACTTAAATATAAGAGAAAACTTTTTTACTGTGAGAGTGGTCAAACATCAGAGTGGTTTGCCTGGGGAAGTTGCAGAGTCTCCATTCTTGGAGATACACAAAATCCAGCTGGACACAGTACTAGACCACATGCTCTAGCTTACCATAGTGTGAGCAACGGATTGGATTGGATGATCTCCAGAGATGCCTTCCAATCTCAACTATTCTGTGATTTTCTGATGTGTGAGATGCTGGCCTGTCCAGACCTGTTGGTATGCTGTATTTACTGTGCAGCCCAACCAGCAGCTCACAGGCTTGTACTTCTCATGTAAATTCTATCTGGCCCACTGAGGCTCTTGAGAGAAGCCAGGAATGCCTTTCAAAGAGGCCAAATCCTGGCTTTCTCTCCTTAGCACAGGAGCACAAGCCCCCAGAAGACTGGCCTGCTGCGTTGGCATGCTGGCAAGGGTTCCCAGCCTGGCACTAAAGGCAGTTTGAGTACCAGTTTTTAAGGTGAAAGGGACAGACCAGAGCTCACCCTGCCTTCCCAGGCATAGCCCTATCTCACTCTTCAGCCCTCTCCCTAGGAGGGCAGCTGGGATGGGGTAACTAAAGCCACTAGAGGCAAATGCTGCCCATGATCTGGGAGAAACACCATCCAGTAGTGCCACCTGCTGGGTCCAGGGCAAGCAGCTTTGGTAGTCGCCCTTGCGCAGGTATCAGGAGGCAAGCAGGGCATTTCAGCTCACAGCAGGATTTCTCCTTTCTCCCCAGGATAGATGAGTATGCCGCTATGATAAAGGCCATGGGGAAGGCTATGTCAAGAAAGAGTTGGCTGGCTTTACACAACCCAATTGTCACCGGAGTAAGAAAGAATTAGTCTGAGGAAAGTACTGCTTTTTCAATAGGAATTTACCTTTACCATCTCTGCCTCATCATTACTCTGTCCTGCTACTCCATGTGACTCAGAGAGTTACCCCAGGAGCTCTCTGCTTCTCCCAGTTGAGAAATGCTGGCTGAGGATGACAGAGTGTGAACCATCCACGGTGCTAACGCTGCAAAACCCTATTAAAACCTCAGGTTTTAGGTTCATAAACAATTTAAATAACTGTAGGATTTTCAGAGTTGATGTATTTCTATAGCACGATCCTTAAAGGGCCTAGTAATAGGGTCCTTTCTGATGTGATGCCCTAAGGAGTATCAGATTTCCTGTCTTTCCTCCTAATTATTGTACTCTGGACAAGGCACTGTCAGTGGCGGATCTCAGTGAGGGAAATGGTGGATCACAAGTGCCACAGCACGGGGAAGAAATCCTGCAAGGCTGCTGCCCAGAGACAGGGCAAGCTCGCAAGTGAAATCTCTAGTGGTCATCAGCTATCTACAGTTTTGACTAGCTTGTACACTGCCTGAACTGGAAGTTTGGCCCCTTCGGGTTCCAAAATCACATTATATAAGGAGTTAGTTGGGATCCAGGGGTGGTACTGAGTCCTCTGATCCTGAGCCTTGTTGCATTTCCTCCCATCACACACAGCCCTGCACTTGTAGGCAGATGTGTTTTGGATAGACACAGGAGCAGCAAGAGAGAAGCAAGGAAGTCTCTGGTGGCTAAAGAAGCAACTTTGAAACACGGAGTGGAGCATACCAAATAGCCCATGTTTCAGTCTAAAATGCCATGGCTTCCTTGGGCCAGGTGGGTCACATCCTTATACAGACTGCATCCCAGATAGACAGGAGAGACCTCATCCACCCAGCCTTGCAGCTCTGGAGATTTGTGCTCTAGGAGGCTTACCCTCATTTTGCTAGTAGTTTACATGTAATCTTATTTTGGCCCTCATCCAAAGTGATGCTGAGTGCTCTGTTCTGCTAGCAAGCTCTAGTCTTCATAATGCCTAATGTAGCCAGGTGGGTGAAGCCTTGCAGATGTTTTTTTTTTTTTTTGGCAGCACGATCCTGGTTACACTCTAAGCTGAATAAGTGTGGTGGCATCAGTTCTTGGGCAGTGCTTGTGATCCTGAAAAGTAAAGGGATGACTTCCATGAGCAGTCTGATTCCTCCTTTGCTAAAGAGATGCTTTAGAGGGCCAGAACTCGATCCTGTGGCACTTTACAATATTTTAAAACACCAGGACATGCAAGAATTTAGGGACAGACCATGAAAGGTCTGGAGAGGTCCCTATGCCACTTCATACAGCCATATGAAGCAGTTCTTGTATTAATGAGCGCCATTCATGCACTGAGGTCCTAGGCAGCCTTTCTGCTGCCCTGCGAAGGAATGATGGCCCAATGAAGCTTTGTAAATCACTTGCCCTGGCAACTAAAGACATCATAGGAACATAAAACCATATTTTCCTACAGTGTTTCTGATGAGTAGCCTCCTAGAGTGCTTCACAGAGTGACTCAGCCCTCTAAAGAGATTTAAGCAGGTTATAGATGGGATTTAGGGAGAGATTTTCAAATTTCCTTTTGTGAAACTCTCCCCTCTGGAGACTCCATCCAAAGGCAAAGAATAACCAACTGGCTATGAGAGAAGGGAAGCTGCATAAGCATGGAGAGTAGCATTACCAGGGCAGAGAGTCAGAATTACTAAACTTGCAGGTGTCAGGCACTGAGGAAGTATTAAACAATGATGAAAGATAGACAATTGTTTAGACCAATCTGCAGTACTTGGTTTGGCAAGTCTACCTTGGCCACATGATTTAACAGCTAACGGAGCTTCTTTTACCGAGGAATGTGGCCAAGCCATGTTAGTCCACTTGGTCCCAAATTCTGTCTTACTCCACTGAGAGGCTGGGACTTTATTGTCTGCCGTTCTTTGACAGCAAGTCCAGGCCTCACACTGCTCACTGCTCATGTGCTTGGAGAGATTTTCTGGAGAAAAAGAAGAAGAAGAAAAAAAATAATTTCTCCTGACAAAGAGAGAATAGTCATAGGAACCATCATTATCATAGAACGATAGAATGGTTTGGGTTGGAAGGCACCTTCAGAGATCATCTAGTTCAACCTCCAGATAAATTGCTGCTGGGGACACAGTATGGATCTCCCCACTGTTGAGTCTCCATTCAGCTGTGGGTAGCCAGGCACAGAGACTTGACCAAAGCTCTGCAGCCTGCTGCCAGCCCTTTGCCACCACCTCTGCCACATCCAGCAAAGGGAAGGAGGAACCCCTTCCTACCAGCTCATGCTCATGAGGAGCTATTATCAGCCTCTCCCATCACCTTGTGACAGTACAAGCTGGGGAAGGGAACTGCTAAGTCTTTCTGAGGGCAAGGAACGAGAATTTTTTTGACCTGTTGGAGAAGGAGCAAATGAGATATGCTGTGCCGTCTATCTTCATATCCCCATCCCAGAGACAGTGATACTCACACAGAAAAACCCCCAACTGTGTGTAAAGAAGGATATTTCCAAATCAATAACTGAATAATAGAATCCATTTAGAAATTATGTTTAATTAGAACATTTCATCAAGATATTAAAGCAATGTGACTTTGGCCATATACACCCAGCAGTAAATAAGCAGTGTCTGGATTCATAGTAGAAGAACCAGGAACTCTATGAGAATTCTTTCATGCACTACTGAAAAATGTCTATTTAGTGAAGATCTTGAGTACTAAACTACTGTGCACACCTTCTTATCACTTGAATCAGCAAGATTTTTCTTCTATTGACACATCTGATTTTAAAGAAAAAAGTCCATTCTTGTTTTACTGCTTTTATTATTTCATGAGAATTAGAGCTGTGAAATTGCAGTTCCAGTTTTTAATGAAATGGAATATTCTGCTCTCAAATGAATAGTTTGAACTGGTTTGTGCTGATGTAATCTAGGCTGAATGCTTTGTTTATAGAAGCTTAGTGACATGGTAGCTTGTATGGGACATTGAAACAGGATCTTCCTCCAGTTCTTTAGTTTCAGTATTCCACCTTCAAGTTAGTTAGTGGTGGGTGGGAACCAAACTAACACGCGCCAAAAAGAGTCTGATATAACAAAGCTTTAGGATCTACTGAAGCTTATGCTTGCATTTCTGAGTTCAGAAAATCTGTAGTAATGTGTTTCACCACACCAGACCCCAAATAAACTCTTCAAGAGAAGAGGTAGTGCACAGACAAATAAGGGTGAGCCCCACAGAATTCCACCCTTCTTTTCTATAGGGTTTACATGATTTCAATATCATCCAAAAGTTCCCCAGCCAGTGAGAAGGTGATCAGAACTGGCAGGGAGAATGGGTGTCACCAGCAGGCTGCCCTGTGCTAGGCTGCAAAAGGGCAAAGCCTGGCTCCTCACCCACTGTTGGAACCCGAGGGCTGTGCAATCCCGGGGTGCATGGCTGATGAGGCCAGTGAAAGCTAGGAGGGCACCCAGCACCACAGCCCTGTGGCTGCTCTCGTTCTGCCATAGGAGTCAGTGGCTGTCATCCAAGAGCTGCTGCTTCATCTGCTGCAGCCCTCTCATGAGAAGAGCACTGGACACTGCATGGAGCACAGGCTTCTGCTCTGATCTGAGGGGCTGGCAATGCAAGATAACACTAACCAGAGTTAAACATTTTAACTCCACACAAATTCTCATTTGAAAGTGTGGTTTTTATAAGGGCTGTTTTCCCTTCAAAAAAGTGCCTTATTTTGAGGGACTGTCCCCCTAAAAGCCCCCCATGTAACCCATAGAATAAAAGCCTTGGCCATATTTTTTGTTGAAGAAGGAGTTGATGAGTTTTCTTTCCCATTTTCCATCCTGTTCTGAAAAATGCCTATGTTCCCGGCATTACCAGGCATTTTTCCCACCTCTTCTCTGTGAGAGTAGAATGATATTTTAGGACAGGAAGTCTTTGGAGCCAGGGTTTTTAGGGGAGCACAAATACTATGGGAAGATACATCAAATTTGTATGAAAGTGCTTCAGCTTAAAATCTCTTGACTTTCCCACTGTATCACCAGCTGATTAGCAAAGCTTCCACATGATGCAGAAATAATTTCTAAACTCCTGGACCTGGCACCCATTCTTGGCCATAGTACAGTGGAAAAAATGTTAATGACAAAACGGCAACACAGAAGTACGGAAATAAATTCCTTCTTGTAGCCATTTTCTTTAATGTGTCCTAAAGAAAGACTTCATGCTTAAAAACCTTTTAAAAAGGTAGAATGAGATTTGGAGCAGAGTTTACATCCTTGACAGAATAGTTTTCTGTGTTAGAAATACAAATAAAAAGTGTTAATTTATAAAATAGTGGATTTGTTTGCTGGCTTTGCATACTCTGCTTAACACAGTCCCTTTGGTAAGCATTTCCTGACAGTCACGCAACTTCCTGGCGACACTTTCTGTTGTTGTTTTTCTCCTTTAAAATAAATCAACAGTCAGGCTACTGTCCCCATCCTGTGGAACAAAGCTGAATGCTGTGTATTGGTCCCTGGGCTGTTTACACGAATGACTTCAGAGGAAATGTTCTCACACTGCCATCGATGGAACCACAAAGGTTCTTTGAGATCAGACTGAAAAGTGGACACTGTAAAGCTTCCTCCAGCTGTCCCTCTGGCACCATTAGGAAGAGCACTTCCGAATTGCCTGAGAAGATCTAGCAGATGGATTGAAAGGAGGGCTGAATTTTCTTAATCCAACTCCATGTGCTTTGTTAATATAATTCCTTAAAAGTCCCCCTGAGAAGGCCCAACAACTGAAATCTCTAAACCATACTGCCCACCTCGGATGATATATATGCACTTTGGCTGCTTTAATCCTGCCATCCAAATAGGTTTCACTGAGGCAACTGGGAAGGAGTGGGAGGTTGCTGGAATGGACTGAAGCACAGACTACGCACAGACTTCAAACGTAACGCTAAACAAGGCAAGCATTGGGCTCAGCACGTAATAGTTCCAAGTTGCTCTGACTTTACCTTGTATGTAACGAATCTGCTGTTCCTACACATATCCAGATGTTTAACTTGATTCTGGAAAATGTCCCTATGGAAAAGCTTAGCCCTGTTGAGTTCTAACAGCAGTATGCAATGTGCAAAGCTGCACAAGGTATAAATCAGGGATGAATTCACCTTTTTCTTCCTTTCCTCATGAAAGTTCCTTTCCTTAGGAGTTTAACCCTCTTTTCCCCATTCCCTGATTATTCAAACCAGAAACAACCATGACTGGAAGCAAGAGTGCCACAGGTAGCAACAGTACCTGGGCTACCCTGGCTTTGCTAGCTGAGAAAGTGACAGCATTTACTTCATGCCTCTGAAGGCAGCCATGATGCTACTGTGTCCACACCATCATGACTTTGCACCTTCTGGGTCCTAAGACTGTCCAAATATTCATCTCTGGCATCCAACTACCTCTCCAGTGGCCATGGAGATACCTTCACCGTCTTCTAACATTACTTATGTCTTCCACACACCAGTGTTCTGATTAATGGAAGAAATTTGCATGCTCCTGTAAAGATATGGAAGCATATTACAACCAAGTTAGCTGATGTGGGCAGAGGGACTGCTGTAACTTGAACTTTTTTTGCCTTTCTGTTTGGTGTTTTTATGACAGTGCTCCTCTGGTTCTCCTACTGCATCTCCATTTTGCGGACTTGGAGTGTTCAGTGTAGCTCCAGGAGAGATAAACTAGGCCTCTGAAAGCAGATTCTGTAAAAATTGTGTGTGTGCAGGGCAACCAGAAAGCCAATGCCACCAAGCCCCTTAAAGCATCCCCTGAAGAGAAGGAACAGCTGCAGGTATGTGGCTACAGCAAAAGAAGCCTTGTTCCTGAGCCCAGAGGTCTCTCATCCTCGGGTGCTGCAGTGTCTCAGTGTGCCTAGAAATACTACTGATGTTATTTTAACTTTTTAAAGTTCATTGCGGTGCCAGGATCTGGAAGGAGGTTAACATCAGGTCCCTCATTTGTCTCTGGAATCCATGAGGAACCCTCAGAAGCTGGCCTGATGTATGTGTTTTGAGAGCATACAGGCTTGAAGTTCAAGGTTTCCTTTGAACTGCCAGCCGTTGCACTAAAGGATGACAGGACAAAATAACCACACAGCCAGAGACATGGATTTTCATTCAGTCTCAGATACTGGGGCATGGAACACCAAGCTGAGCTCATCAGACATGCTCATCTTGCCAAAATACAGTTTCCCAGTAAAACAGATATTTTTCTTAAAGTACATGACCTACTCAGATTTTCCCCTGAAGAAGCAAATTCGGGACCTAGGAGTCAGGCTGGCCCAGTGTCTGCACAAATGGCAGAGCTCCTGCCACACTCTGCAGGTGGCTCTGGGGTAACAGGGAGGTTTCAAGAAGCCAAAACCCTGCTTAGCTTGCATTATGCCTCCCATGGTATCTCCCTACATTGCAGTTGAAAATCCTGTCCTTGAGAAGAACTTACTGATTTGGCAGAGGATAAGAAGATGAGGCAGCATACCTATGTCCTGACTCACTGCCATGGCAGAAATCTTGCATTTCCTATGAGGCTTACTATCACGGTCAACGTGGAATAGGCAGATGGATGTTTTAGCCACTGAAGAGACTCTTTGACAGCTTTCAGTGTCTTTTTGACACTGATGTAATTCTGCCTTTCAGACAAGAGCAATTTGCAGCATCTAAAGCTCATAAGTCACTGGTATGAGAATTATTAGTTAGAAGACCTTCTAGAGAACCAAGTGCCCAAGAAGATGTCTGCTTTGTCTTTATTTGCAGGCAATTGTGAACAATTTTATCTTCTACTAGTTGAAATACCCCAAATGCTTAAGCCTGGCAGCAGGTCACAGACAGCACAGAGATTTAATGTCAGTACAGATTTAATGCTAGTTTCAGATTTGAATTTCTGCTGCCTTGTATCTTCAGTGGTATTTTCTCTCAGGCAAACTAGAGTCCAGCTCTATCATCTGGAAAACCCTAAGTGTCCTGCCAAGTGTAACATGGATGAGAAAATAATTAGTTGCCAAGAGAAATTGTGGAATAACATCAGCGAATCCAGCAAGTTCCTTGAGAGACTTGCTGTCTTACTGACGAGCTCTGTAGAATATTGAACAGTGGCTGAAATGGAAACATGGAAGGATGGTCCTCCCACAGTGGTGTACATGAAGAAGGACAATATGGGTTACAGCCACAGGCTGGTCTGTCTTGGCTAGAGTTGTGGGGTGCATCTGCAGCCTTTTATTTTTATTTTCTTATACCAGCTAGGCAAAGAGAAAGTAAATAAACTGGAAGACATCTCCTATAAGAGCAGAAATAAAAAGGGCTCTCCAGTCATGAGAACAGAGATCTCTGTTGTATTTACTTGCAAGATTGTTATTTTTTCAGATGAAACAGTGCGTGAGATTTTCAGTGTTGAAGTGCTTGTGAAAGAACGTTGTGTTTTGTGCTTCATTTCGTAAAAGTCATTAAGGAGGAGGGTCATGCTTTTCCTTCCTCTTTCTCTACCTCAGAAAGAAATTCCACTGTCAATTGTTTTATTTCCTGGGGAGAGGGGTGTTGCAGGGGAGAGATCGGTGAAACTCACCGCGATGTTGGAAGAAGTCCTTTTGTGTATCTGGTGTCTACACATGGAGCGAACCAGATGCTGTCAGACTTCCCCAATTAGGACTGTTACACGGGTGAAATAAGCAATTCTTCTTTCTCACAGATAGCTGTAGCCCCAGTTCATTAATCAGCCATCACTCAGACAGGCTCCAGTGAGGAATGCTGATAGCATCGTGGCTGGAGCAAGCAGGCTGCAGCAGGGACAGCGATGCTGACAACACCCTGTGCTGCAGCTCCCACTGCAGAGGCTACCACCATCAAACCCTGCCATGTCTCAGCACTTTTCTATATCCTAAAGGTGAACTACAGGCAGTCTCAGATCTGGCTCTGAACTTTTAAACAAAGGGACCTTTAAATGTCTCAATAGGACAGAGCTAGGAGCCCTTCCAACCTATACGAAAGGCTGTCATAATTAAAACCAAATAGAAACCGTCTGAATTCCTTATCAAGGGCACTTACTAGAACAACTTTAACCCCTGAGTAGCCTAGAAAGCTTTTAATGTTTACAGATGTTGATAGAAGTGTATATGCAAAGACTCTCTTGGTTAGTACCAAGGGGCCAAATTTGAAAGTAAACTGGAGGTGGGATACTGTGGCTGACCCAAAAATTTGGTTTGTTTTAGTGCCTTTCTTTGTCCATATTATACCTCAAAAAATAGAGGTGAAAAAGAAAATTAAGTACACCCAGGCAAGCGAACAACAAATTGGACATATTTTTCCTTATTTGCAAATAAACTTTCTGGGTTATTTTCAATTATCAGAATTGCACAAACTCTAGAAATATTTATCTTAGTCTTTCTACTGGCAAAAAAGAAATATATGAAACCTTTCTGCCACCACTTGTGTGGTATTAACAGACTGGATGCAGTTAACTCATGTGGTATTCATGGATAAACACAGATAAACATTCAGTCTCAAAAATTACTGCATTTCCTTACAAATAGGAATAAAAATTACATCAAACGTTATTTGCTCTGTTGCCAAACCACAAATAAATTCAAGTATCCTTTCAAGCTAATAATGTTTCCAGTATTCTCTTGCGTGTGAAATTTAGGCATCAGGAATGGTCACAGTAAAGCACATTCAGTGTATTTCTTAGAAAGGCATGAAGGCTGTTAAAGCTACTACAAAACTGGATCTGTGACGTTGTTCAAGAAAAGCACAATCTATTAATCACTTGAGAATACAAGGATGTCATTAATTCAAGAGAATTCATATTCTAACTCTTTTCCTCCTATATTTTCAGTATTAGGAAATGATTTTAAAATAAAGATTTTCTGTGTGTGTATGTACATACATGTCTGTATATGTGTGTATATGCAAATATTCCCAGCTTGTTACATTAAGCTTTTTACCTGCATAACCTTTATTGAAGAAGTTAAATAGTATAAATATAAATACAAACATTAATATTATTATTAATAATAATAATGATGATGTTGTAATATGAGTTTCCCAGCTAAAACCAACTGTGTATGAACTTGCGAAAATTCCCTTTCAGATATAAATCAAAATGCCTTCCTCACCCCCTACATCAAAATTACATGAGTTCAGAAAACCACCAACAATCTTTCCACAACTAAAGCATTGTTCGTAAGAGATAAGGACATGGATGAAACAGATCATTGCAACTGGAAAAAAGCCTGATACAGCAAAAGAAATGGCAAGGCATTTACAGAAAATAAAATTCAAGGCAAAGCCAAAGTATTGTTGTCAACACAGATCATTTCCCAGTAACAAGGTTCAGTGCCATTGACATTATATGCTGCTGAAGCCAATGACATCCCCCAAATATTTACAGTGCATGAAGGAGAGCGGTGTCACCCAGAAAAAAAAGGCACTTTTAGACGAGGGGTGCTTTTGCACCTTTTGCAAGGGATTCACTGTCTATGTGCTGGTCCTAGCAAATGCATTAGGTGTTTGGTGCTGGCCTGGTGCAGAGTGGTGCCAAGGAGAAATCCCTGGCTGAAATGCAAAGATGCAGAAGCTGATGCCAGCCCCTGCTCCTGAGCACTGTGCACTGCTCCCAGGTGAAGTGAGAGGGCACAGAAGGGCACTTCCCAAAACACAGACTCATCCAGGTGTATGTCTGCCCAATAGAAATCTGCATCTGCCCTGGAAAAGGGCAAATGACATCTGCACCTTGGCACAGGCTGCACAGGACTGTCTGTGTGAGGACACCATCCTCCCATGGGGACACCTGGGGACACAAACCTCCACCACGGGCAAGGCTATGCTCCTGCAAGCACAGGCCCCTGGCAGCCCTTCTACACCTCAGGCAAATTTAGCAGTTTCTTCAAAGCCAGAGCCACTGCTAGGAGGTCTCATCAGATGCGGGCTGACTGGCTGACTTTGAAGACCCACTGGAAATGCCATGACACAATGCCTATTTTTAGTCTGCTGTTCCTACCAGGTGTGCTGTGATGTTACCTAGACAGCATCAATGCAAGTGAGACTCATTATCATGTATTTTCAAGCATGCTGCCACATTTGAGATACTGATGTCGTGAGACTGAAATGACAGAAAAGTGAGAGAAAAGTAGGCTTATGTGAAGGAATATTTTGATCTTGATGTTTGACACACTTGAAAATGAGTCTTCTCTTCCCAAAAGTGGTAGAGTGCCTGTTAACCTCCAGATTTTCCTCAGAGAACATAACCAGTGTCCCAGGACCGATTCAGATGACCCATCCCTCAGCTGGAAACAGGATGGTGATGGAGGTGCACTGAAATCTGAGTCCTCAGAAAAGTTGCACAGCTGAGATGTTTTCACCAAGCTGGCATAGCCCTGGAAGCAGGACAGACTATCCCTGCCCCCTTCCAGCCAGCTGGCCATCTCTGATGGGAACTCTTTGCACTGTATTGCAGTACTAGTTCATGTCAAAAGGACATAGCTCTTCCTTGGTTAGACAGACACAAAGGCTCCCACAAGTACCCCAGGGACAAGCTCTGCTCTACAGTGTCTGTGCACCACCACTGCTGTGTAGAGTGGGAAAAATACTCCCATAGCATGTGGAAGACTGCTCAAAGTGGCCACGGAGATACATTTCATCCTAATACATAACTTAGGGGAAAAGTTTAGAGTTCATAAATAGCCTAATTAACCTAAATCCTTTATTTTGCTTTAGCTGTAAGAAGCTCTGGATCCTTAGCTAGTTTTTCTTGCCAAACAAAATCTTTCTTGCTGCTTTATTACTGACCCAGCAAAGTTAAATGGTGTCATTTTTATTGAATAAACATGGTAAAGTGTGTCACAAACTGAGAAGCAGTAATGTAATTTGCTACTGCTCTGCTTCAAGCACTAAGAGAGAATACAAACAAGTTTAGCTAAAAAATGAAGACTGCCAAAAGCTATGTTTCTGTTCTGTATTGGCTGGGTTTTGGAGATGAAAGAGAGAGAATACTGTATTTTGAAACCAAAAAGGCTTACAAATATAAATCAAAATCTACCCACTGTGCAGCATTTAGTTAGTTCTTTCCTGAATCTGTTGTTGTTGTGCTGGCGCTATCACAGGGCCAATCTTTTCATTTTGTTTATATTTTCCTAATGCAAATTGTGACTTCTACCCTGGGAACATGACAAAATCTTTCTTCACAAATGCAAAGAAGACAGGAAACTCATGGTTCCCACAAAGCAGCTTTGACTCTTACTAGATGTGATAATTTCGTTAGCAGGATCCCAGACATCAGAGCATGGATCAGTGAGCCAGACTAATAAGCCACAAGGGCTCCTGTCCACCCATGGAAAGTGGCTCATCAGAGCAGGGTCCAGTCTGCTCCTTGTCATCACAGGCCAAGCTGTGCAGCGTTTTCTTGCCTAGTGTGAGTTTCACAGAAGCAGATACGGGATCTCAGCCTCTTCCTTTGTTCCACCACTGAGAGCTCCAAAATCGGAGGCCTGATCATTTGTCTCCAGCTGATCGCAGGAGACGCACTGCTTGTGCAACTGACTGCTCAGCCCCTCTAATCCCTGCTGTGCCTGCAGAGCAGTGCAGACACCCCTTCACTGGCCCATGGCCAACCAGGACACCAGCAGCAAGCTCGCGGCAGCAGCAGCAACCTCCACAGAGCAAACCACTGGAGTATTTACCCAGCTTCTTGGGTGGGTTTTGTATCCAGCAGACTTTTGTGCTCTCTCAGTCATGCTTCTCCTATGCCCCGAGCTGCCTGGATTCAAGCACACTGAGATTTATCTGCTCCATGTAGCAATGATGATAGCCACCACAGTTCAACAAAGTCTTCAGCTGTTCCAAATACCATATTTCCTTGTGATAGTATCACAGTCCATTTGCTAGTATTCCTTAGTGCTGGATCACACTTTTAAATAACACCTTCAGACCCTACAGTTGTATAACTACAGGCCCTCACCATATTAACTTCCAGCTCCTAGTCTCCCATTACTGCTGTGTCAGACAATGCTACAAAACAGCAACCTGAAGCTGTGGCTGACCACCTTGTACCAGAAGAAAGCACATTCAGCTAAGATATGTTGCAACGAAAGTTGCTGAGATTTATGGTTAGCATGTAGAAGCCTGAGCCCTTTTACACGAAGAAAAGAAAAACAGATCCAAGGAAAGGCAGTCAGAGCTGGATACTACCGTGATATGGGGCTTGCCCAATGGCTCAGCTTTTCTGCTGGCATATGAGGTGTGTTCTCACAAACATGGCCAGAATTACCTTCTCCATGGCCACCTACTCACTGCCCATGCATTCACAGGTGACAGCTTTACCAAACGGGTCAAACAAAATCAGGAGGCTGGAAATTTTCTTTAGGAACAAATTCTCTACAGATTGCGCCAAATTATAGGTAAATTTCAATTACAAGTGAACCCATCATTGGTCTCTACCAGGCTTTGTAGGTCAGAGGAGCTCAGCTCTTAGTGCTTGTCTTTGCTTCATGCCTTAGTTTCACTACAGGTGGTCATGTATAAATTGCTCTGGCAACATGTAAAACCATGGAGAGTTTGTTTAAAAGTCTGATCATTAGACAAAGGAAATAGAAAGGTTGGTGGAACGGGACCTAATTAATTATGGAAGAAACAAACATGGAAGAAGTAAAATGAAAATGTGAATTGCTGAAATAAACAATAAAGTGAACCTTTGTTCAGGATTAGAAATAGGCAGTTGGGACCTAATTATACAATGTAATTTCTGAGTAAGCGGATCCTGCAGAAATAAATGCTGTGCAAAAATAAATCTGCTGCATAGAAAGTAATATATGAGTTAGAACACAAGGGATTTGGACTCCTAACAAAAAGGTATTTAGAGACTAATACTGATGTTGGCTGTCATTCAAAGCCTACCCATTGAAAAAAAAATAACAACAGATTAATAACATGAAACATTATTGAGCAGATGATGCCAGTAGGACAGGGAACAAGGAAATGTCATAGGTCTCCTCTCCTGCAGGAGAGCTCTAATGCCTATTATGGGCTGCCAGAAGGCAAATTCCCCAGGAGTCTGGCTATATGCAGCCCCTTCCTTGCCCCTTCTTTGCTGGGAGCTGAGGTGAGATAGTGCCAGGCTGTGTCATGGAGGAGCAGCTGGTACCTCCTGTACAGCAATGGTACCTGACTGGAGGTACCCAGACCAGCTTCCCAGCATATAGCCGGATTCCAGTACAAGGCACAGCAGCTCCTGCCCAGCTGGGGCTTCACCCTTCTGTCTGCAGACTGAAGCCTGGGGATAGGAGAGACTGACAGAGACTGGCAGTTTGAGGAGCATTGAGCTTCCAACATGTTTTCTGCATAGGGCAAACACATGAAGGACAGCCCAGTTGACTTTTATGAGTTTGAGTCTAGTTTTGTTGTATGTCCATGCCTGCAGAAGAGGAAAGAAAGAGGGATATCTTTTGTCAGTTCATTCCCAGGCTCTTAAGTCATAGGGTTAGGGCTGTGGTACTAAGCAACCAACATTTCTGCAGCAGCAAAGACAAAAGTCAGACAAAATAATCCGAAGAAGTGCTTAACTGTGACTATTAAGTCCCAAGGGATTTATCAGAGTTTACTTTCCGCTGACTTCTAGGGGAGACTTTGGCTGAAGTCCATTAAGCAAATTAAAAAGCAGAAGGAAAATAAACAGAGATTAATGGAGATAGGAATTTTATGAAGAAAAGGAAACAGCCAGACCTTGTGACAAAGCTCCTGGGCTGTTATTCAGGTTTTAAGGCCTCCAGACCTTATAAATGGAGGAGATTATTCTCTTCATGTAGCTCTGCTGGTAGTCGTAAAAGAGAGTTAATAGAATTTTTTTTCCCCCACTGAGAAGTCCTATAGAAACTCGAGTAATAATGTAATCCATAATGTTTCAGTTCAGTGTGTGACATGCAGCCATTTGTTCCTTTGTTTCCAGGCAGGGAATCAAGCTGTAAATCTCGTAGTGACATAGATACTGTACTGGCTCTGTGGCATTTTATCTCCTGTTGAAACTGAAACCCATCTGAGCAGCTTCCCACACAACTAAGGACTTGCGTGTCAAAACAACCAGGCAAGATTTCTGTATTTATTACTTTGGCATCTGATTAGTATTTAATCCAGAGGAGATATCACAGACATGTTTGAAACCTCATTTTGCTTGTTAAAAAATACTTTGAAACCAAGAAGATGAGCAAATTATGTCATTATGGAGCCCTGTTATTTATTATCTTTAGATAGTTTAAATTAAAGCAAATGCTCCCATAAAAGGGACATTCCTTCTGCTGCTCTTCTACTAAGTGATTTTCTAGTTTTCATTGTGTTTATTAGTTTCATGGCTGAAAACAAAGAGATACCAGAATGGCAAGACAAGAGTGAATAAACATCTCTACCCTGCTGTGTGGCCAGGCCCTGGGTCATCCATGTGGTAGTACCAGCTCATGGGGCAAAGTGGCCTTCGTTGACTCAGCTGGAGACACCAACACACCAGGAGCAAGCACTGACCACTCTGAGGCATACAGAAAAACTCTTTGGGTCTTCACCACAAACCTGAGGAAAATAAGCTTTTTCGTATTCCTTCTTACTGCCTTGACTGGAAGACCCTCTTGTCTTTACAGCGTCTAACCCAGTATAAGTATGTAATTCATTGCTTGCCTCTGCTCATTGATTGATCTATGTAGTAATTCTTAGTTTGCTGCTTCTCATGGATAAGTCCCTGTAGAAGTGAAAAACGTTTTGGACACAAATTTACTTGAATTCTGTTCATGGGATACCACCTCTGGTCGACTGGAGGCATTGGAAACAGTTCTGCTATTACTCTCAATGAAAAGGTGATATTTCTCTTTCTGTGTGAATATCCTGCAATATGAGCTTAAAATAGAAAATATACCCCTGCCAGTAGACTCACTTGCAGGATTAGTTTTCAGGTGAAACAGAAAATGAATGCCAAAGGGCTAGACCTGAAAAGCACAGCCAGACTGTGCTGGATCCCTGTTCCTGTGGCCTGGGGTAGGGCTCATGGGGCTTCATCCCTGTATGACAGGGCAGGAGAGACTTCTGGAAGGGTAGGCAGCTGCCAGAGGACATCCCTCTGGGATGTCCACCCCAGGCCTGGCACTAAGCTTTGTCCCGACAGGTACCAATTTCTCTAGGTATACAATTTTTTTTTATTAAGCAGCTCCTACTGCCCTTTCCTGCAGAGGATGATCACCAGAGGCAGCACTGGAGGTACCCCTTGCTGCAGGCCGCTCTGCAGGGCTGCAAAGATCTCTGGTTTCATGGGCATCTGGGCACAGCCTGCTGGGGCTGCAGGACTTCTTACACCATCAGAAAGCAAGCCACCCTCGTGGACTTGGTAAAAGTGGGTGCACAGGGAGGAGGAAAGGAAGAAAGGAGGGATGAGGGAGAAATAACCCCAAGGAAAGTATTCTAATTCTTTTTGTAAAAGTGCAGATTTGAAGTCTTTCCTCAGACAAACTCCCTGGACTTGTATGATGTGTCTCAGTGTGTGTGCTGGTAATTGTGTAAAAGGCTGATGTGCAAACAGGGCCTAAGGTCTAGAGAGTTTGGGCATGGCTTCCCAACAGCAATGAGGTCACTGCACATCGTGGCTTCTGCTCAGAGGCTGACCAACACCAGGGTAAGAGGCTGAGATGTCTGAGCAGCTAAAGCATGTGACCCTTCCCTTAGTGGGTTCCATTTGTCAGCTTTCCAGTTCCCATGGGACACCTGACCTTTCACCACTGATATAAGAATACTGCAAAATGGCAGTGCCTGAAGGTCTGTGTTTTCCACATCTGCACTGATAAAACCTGTTTGTGACCTGGGCTGTCCAGCACAGCCACTGCATACATGCATGCCTGCACGCATGGGTGTGCACACCCCAATGGCAGGCAGGAGCAGCCCAAGGTCACCAGAGCCAGCCATCTCACTACTCACTGGGGAGCTGGCCTTGGATGTCTAACTGTGCTTTAGTGCCTGCTTACACCCTGGGGATCATTGTACATAGGACCAGCAGCCTGCAGGAGTAGGGCCTCCCCTGCCTCTAACCACAGTCACCAAAGCCAAGGTGTCCAGCTGGTGTGAGCTACCTCACATGCTCCAGGAATAGAGGTTGTATGGCTGTAGGGGCTACAGTCCTGACAACTGTGAGTATCAGTCTTCTATCTACCCACAGCCTTTCCTTCCTGGCTGTCCCCATGGATGGCAGTTGTGGCACAGCCTGAGTGCCTTCTGCCCCTGTCCAGGGCTCTGCACGGCCTTTTACAAGAGTACCTTGAACACGGCAGCTCAGAATATCAAAGCGGATGACATCGCCAACTATTGCATCTTCCAGATCAGCAGCCAGCTGCGGTGCGTCAATGGCTGCAGCCCCTTGGATAACTGCTGCAGGATGACTTGCAGGGGTACCACAGCACTGCTCCTCCAGAGCCAGCCCCAGCAGTGGAAGCAGAAGCTCAAGTCCTCCCACTCTGCTCAACTTTACCACCCCAGCCAAAACGGAGCCATGGGTCCATGCGGGGACCAACAGGGGCAACTCGATGCCTGTGGCCACAGGAAGTTCGGGGTGATGAATGGCTGGATCCAGCTCATCTTTTCATCTATGCAGGGTGTGAGTAGCCCTGCTGACTCCCGAGGCTGGGAAGTGAGAGGCCATGGCTATCACCAGAGGCATTTCTCCCAGGTACCATCACATTTCTGCCCCCAAGCCTTCTACAGGGTTTTCACCTTGCACTTCTGGAACAGCTCCCTTCCCTTGACCCAATCCATCCTTTACCCTCCTGAGATACTAGGGACCCTAGGACTCCCTGGGTGTTTTGACCATGGGTGAAAGACAGGCAGTCCTGGTTTGGGTGAGTTGTGATGTGGAGCTGGGTGAGATAAATGCACCCCCCCCCCCAGTTGTGGACTGAGTAGTTGGGAAAGTGATCAAACGCCTCCCCACCATTTCAGTTGGACTCATTAGCCATTTCTGCTTCCTGTAGTGGACTGCTGCAGAGCCTTGGTCATTGCAAAAGCAGCAGTGTTTCTGAGTAGAGGTGAGGTAAGTATTTTGTGCAGCATATACAGCAAACAGACTCAGGGCCCCTATGGTGAGCACTGATGTCACACAGTCAGCTGTGTGTTCAACATACTGTTGTCAGCTGCGAAGTCCCAGCAAAGGAGGGACCCTTGCAGTGGCAGAACCTGCTATTGCAATTTATGGTTCCCGGCCAGGACTTAGAAAGAATTCATGTGGCACCAATGAGAAATTCTCAGCCAGAGTTGGAGGGTCTGCAAGTTCTTCTCCAGGGCTAGTAACTGGAAGTCCCTCATTGGGAAGGACCATACAAAAAACAGAGCCTGATCATACAAATTATATCAGCCTAGTACCAAAATAGTCCCTCTGTGCTTCTGTCCTTAGGGAGGTCTGGGCAGTGCACTGTAGGGGATGAGACCTATCTAAGTGGGTTAAAGGCTGTGACCTCAGAAAGTCCCCAGCTCAGCTCCTCTGCAGCTGATGGAGGCTGCCTCTCCTCTCCTCCAAGAGGAGAGCTACTCCCTCACTGCACAACGTTTCTTAGTATTTGCAAACACAATGCATTTCACGAGGCACAAAATAGCTTTAATAATATAGCATTTAAAAAAAAAAACAACATAAACTCAACTTACCTCTCTCACGTGTGATTAAGGGTCCAACCTCAAAAGATTTTCCCCAAAAGCTTTTTTGTGTATGTTTGAATGGGACAGTGGGGTGAGGGTCAGGAGTTGAGTAGATAGCAACAGCGGAATTTCTCTGGAGTTTTTAAAGAAACTGAAAAAGAGAAGACCTCAAAAACAGATGCAAATCTGCAAGTTTTTCAAAACTTCTTATTTATATATTTGTAATAAAAATGCATCAAAACACAGTCCAGAATATTATGAGGTAAAACTTGTATCAATTTAGCAATGTAAGCTCTCCCTGTCAAAGCAGTCAAAGTGCTGCACAGCCCTTTCAGAGCTGCCAGGGCAAAGGAGGTGAGCGAGTCCTCCTGGTAGCTGTTCTTGCATTTAAAAAGATAAAAGAGAAAAAAAATCAAAGCAACCTAAATGCTATCAGTAGATGGTGTCTGTATCAAAATCTTACCTTCTAGCACCGTCAAGCTTTGAAATCCAAGCTAGGTCTAGAGATGTAAGCCAAGGGCAGATGCTTTAAATGTGTGATGATCACCACTTAGAAAGAAAAATTCATTCAAATAAAAATGTCAGATCATACCAGAAAAAATGCCTTAATGTTTGGAAAGTCCTATTCATTTCTGTTCTACAGAAAAACTGGGGTGATTTTTACACAGGACCAGGGATTAAGACCAAAATTTTCATCTATGACTTAGTTGCTAATTTTCTGTGTTTTCTGGAGATGGTGGGTATCTCCAATACTCAAATGTTAGTGTTGGAGTCCTGGAGCAGATATGGAAACAGGGGAACTGTGTTCACTTCTGGATGCGATCAGCCACAGTTCCATCAAAACACGACCCATAGAAGCTCTGATATCTTCCTCAGTAAAATATGTAGTTGACTCGTGGCAGAGCTCTGAGGACACAGGACAGCTGCCTTGTGAGAAGTATGACAGATAGCCTGTCTCTTTTCCCTTTCACTTAAGACAAAAATCTAGGGGTCCAGCTTCACTTTTACTTGGAAACTGAGTAAGAGTCTTGCTTTGAACCGTATCCATCTGAAATCCCAAGAAAGGCAGAGAGTATGTTTTCCGTGTTTTCTTGATGAAACTAAATTTTCCATTTATTTCTAAGAGGCAGTATTTGCAAGGGAAATTTGGTAATCCTTATGAAAAAAACATTATCCCCCAACCTGCAGCACCCCTGATGACACGAGGACCACAGGTAATCTGGCACACTGCCATGTCTGAGCACTGTAACTACTTTAGGAGCTTGCCAGCACACATGGACAACAGGGTTCATGAGATCATCTACAGGCACATTTTAGAGGAACAAGAAACCTCGTACCAAGATAGAAACAAATTAACTAAAGGGCCTGATCCTGTTTCCCCAGCTAACAGGGCTGGCCTGTTAAGGTATGGGATTAAACAGCTCTGGGTTGCTTGAGAGTATTTCAACACTTCCGTTATATGCCCCACCTTTCAAACTTGGACATAAATATTCACTTGTCAGAATTCTAAGCCGACAAGCAAATTAGGAGATTCGTTTTTAACATTTTTTTCCTCTCACATAATAATAAGAGAGAGAAAAAGAGCTCTCCTTGGATGTTTTTAAGTTACTGCTGCTATGCAATAACATTTACCCTCTTTGCACTACCCTCCCTTATAAAATGAATTCACTCATTCTTAAATTTAAAAAAAAAGTAAAATAAATCAATTAATAGATGTTGCAATCACTATTCTCAGCTGAAGCAGAGGTAAGCAATACCAGGGCATCAGCCAGCAGTCAGGAAGCCACTGCTAGAACAGGGATGGTCACTTAGCTGATGTGCAGCTTGTAGGCAAAGTCGCCAGGCCACGGTTCATAGCACTGAGTACAGGGCTGTGTGTGACCAGACCTGCTGGGTGATCCACTTGTATGCGTGGGGATGGAGTGAGGCAGCCGGGGCTGTTGGAATCAGTGTTATGTACCACCCCAAAACCCAGCTGTATGCCCAGCCAGCCCTGTAGTGAAATTAGGGGCTTTCCTGTCATCTTCTGGAAAGCTCTCTGAGACCAAATTATCTGTGTAGCTGCTATAGAGACTTCAAAGTGTTGCTATGAGGTTAATGAGGTCAGAGAAGAGACCTGTTCCTCTGCTCCATGACCAGGAGCTGGCCAGCCCATGATTTCCAGCCCCACAACCCAACTCCAAGGAACAAAGCCAGGGGTGCCAGATTCAGCTGCACTGTGAATGCAAGAGACATCCCAGAGCACCAACGTGATCCTGCCAAAGGTACCGCTTCAAACTCAGTTTCTCTTTTTACTTTGCTGCTAGCCAAATGCCACTATCTTCTTGCAACCTGAGCACATAGCTAGACTTTGCTCCTGCAGATTACATTTATTGTGAGAAAAAAACGAAGAAGAATTTAGCTATTTCCTCAGTGCAATCCCCTCTCTTTACAGACTTCTAGAGAGTGTACAGGGCACAGGACAATTCATACAATCAGGGACAGTTACTTGCTCCCAATTAAAAATGAAATTTCTTCTAGTGCCTTTCCAGATTGCTCCTCTGTTAAGGCTGCTCTGTGTGGTCTGGCACACTGGCTGCCAGCCAGCCTCTCCTCTGCATCTGCTTCTGGGCTCCCTGGATCTTCTTTTACACACACACGCACACACACCCCCCAATTACTGGTCCCGTGTGTGTGCAGACTGGAGACAGGTACTTGCCATCAGCTGCAGAGCAGCTCCTTTCCAGGCTGTGCTCCCTGCTGACTGATGTCCTGCTGTTACAGCTACTGATCCTGGAGCTTACATAAAAAAACACAGTTGTTTTTACACATATCCTGAGGGAGAGGCTGGCAGCTTCAGTGTAATTTAATCTAAACCAGGATAAGACAGTAAATATTGTTGTGTTTGCATAAGGATGAAGTAGGGTGAGTAAAGCAGAAGATGCTGAGGAAAGAAACACCTTCATGATTCACAAAGAGGGGAAATATTGAAAAGGTATAAAGTTTTGTAGTTTAGTTATCTTCATTGAAAAATAATGTATCGTTAGAGAGACTGGGGAATTTGTTTAATCTTTTCACAGAGTTTAATCTCCAAACCTTACCCATATTCATGGCTTGTGCTTCCTTGTCAGTGATGTTAAACAGGGCAACCTAATGCCTTGCACTCAGTTGTGTGTGGAGTCAGACTAGCACAAAATCAGTGTTTCTGTTCACCACTGCTGTCTCCAAGAGATCTCTCTGGGACTGAAGGATCCTAGCCTGGTGGCCTGATTAAAGATTGAAGGATTATGTGATTATAAATCATAAGTACCATTCTGGGCATGGCAGAGCTCTTTAATCCAGGGGAGAGAAGCATAACAAGAATCGATGGCTGGGACTTAACTCCAGGCAAGTTCAATTGAGAAATGAGTTATAAACTTCTAATTAGTGAAAGGAGATTAACAACCAGAATAAACAAGTAGAAGAAATGGTGGCTTCTCCATCTTATGAGATCTCCTGACAGAGACCAGATGCTTTTCTGGGTCTGCAATGGTGGAAGGTGCTCTGCCAAAAGGGTGAAATCCTGCAGTCAGGTGTCAGCCATAGCAACTCACTCACTCCCAAGACGGATCAGGCTCAGATTTTACACTCCCTCAGATCTGCTTTACAACACTTGCCATCCCTCTCTGGAAGATACAGCTTACCATCACCAGTTCTGGTCCACACCTTATTGCCCCATCCTTGGTACTTGCTGCATGTCCTACCTCCATGGAGTGGGACTCAGTGCCATTCCATGGGGACCAACCTGTCACTTTGCCTCTTGCTGCTTTCCATGACCCCTCTACCTACCATCCACAGGGAAAGGGTGATATGGTCAGTCCTGCTAATGCTGACAGGGTCTGATGGACTCCTAAGGGGGCAGGGGGAGAAGACCATTCTGGACATCTAACAGCTGGAAGGGGAAAGTTAAGGGCCTTTGGATAACGTATTTTTGTCTAAGTTGCATGGCAGTGGGAAGTATCATTCATGCTTTAGAGCTCAGACATTGTAATTGAATTTTCAAGTTTATTAAGTAATGGGTGTGATTTTCCTATAAGAGCCTTGAAATTGAACCTAGTCGTTTTTACCTGGGTATCCGTGCCTTCCTGAATATCTAGACTTTCTAATACTAAGGAGTGTGCTACCATGTGGCTCTCAAAAGCTATTTGAAAATTTGGCCTTCAGTGAGGAAAAGACGATCTAATGGACTCTTCTGGCTCAGTGTCTATGAACCCTTTTATAGCTTCCCAAGGCACCCAGTGTATTTGCTCATGACCCTTCTGCAGCAGCGGTGGGCAGGGGCTGCTGCTCCTGTAAGGAGCATCATTCTTGTCTGCCTTCAGCCTATCCCACTCTCCTGCCCCAGGCACTGATTCCCACTTGGCTGGACCATGTCCTGGGTCCCTCCAGCTGAGATCTCTTGAGCTAGTGCAAATGGGGCTGCTGCAAACCATCTCAGGGAAATTACTTCAGGTTTGTGCCGGATTCATTTCTCCCTCAAGGCTGCAGGACACTTTCTGTCCTGAACTCTTTCTTTCCACATGCTGATCTTTTTTTTAACTCTTCTAGGCTGATGTCATCCAAGTTGGTCTCAGCTAGAGGAGTAATCTTTGTGGAAACTTTGAACAAAATCCCTTCAGCTTCTTTTAAATTGTGGGAGAGTGGTAAAATAGACTTTTATAATTGTTAAAAGGATAATCAGCTCTTTTGGCAATGCTACAAGAAAATAGATGATGTTGAAAGTTTAGCAGTAAGACAAGTCTTCTGGGGGGGTTGTACTGTGCTTGGTTGAAGGAATTAACAAAAAATCCATATGATATCTACCATGGCTTGGGATCTGCTCTAACTTTTAGTTAAGACGAAGGAACAGCTCATATGCAGCATTGCTGCGTAGTTTTACTGTGCTTTACATAAGGCAGCAGCTCTGTGATGGCCATTTGGTTCATTTTCATAAAGAACATTGTAAATGGAATAACAATCAAACACATTTCTCCTATGAAAAAACCTAAACCTCAAAAATATTAAAAAACCCAGGCATCAACCTCATTCTCTTAATTGATAATGTTAGGCCACAAGAAAACCCATGCGGAGAAAAATAAATAGAATTTACAGGTGAGACCATCAGCAAGCCTAGATGATTTTTTGCACTGATCTATATAGTTTGTGCTTTTACTGCATGATAAACCAGACCATTTTGCAAATATACTGTCCTTCTATTGCACACGGGTAGTAGCAAATAATAGTCCCATGGAAGATAAAACTAGCCCCACTCACATAATCCATGGATTATTTTGATCTTTAAAACTGCAAAATATAGTGTAAGCAAACCAGAAAAGAATCCGAAAGTTTGTCCGGTAACTGAATTCCACAATTAAAATAACAAAGAAAGCAAAGTGCAAAATGTGATGCTGTTGCAGCATATGTCATAGCAGCAGTGGTAATGGCTGTTCCATTTTTATGATTAAATTCATAATAGCCAATTGTTTGTTGGAAGCACTATTATCTAGAGCTTAAAATGTGCTGGTGATGCCTTCACGTCAGCATTTTCGACTATTAGAGATTTCATTGTGCTGATCAAAGCTGGCAAAATTTTCTATTTAAGCTCCGCTACTATGAGTTTTGCTTGTGTTTTACTAAAGAGCATTATAACACAGACCCTCAGGACAAATTCCATTACCCTTATTAAAAAATTGTGGCTATTTTATTTTCCTTATCTCTACCATTCATTTCCTTTTGTTTCTCAATGCTTTGCTGCAAATCACTAAGACATTTCCTTGTCTGTTTTACTTTGGAGCCCTTTAATGAAAGTTCCTACATAATCAAAGTCACAGGATTCATTTGATGAAGTGAACTGGTTTTGCTGAAGGGTCATAGTTGGAGATTTAGCATTTCAGAAAAGCAAAAGATCTAAAGGCAAGAGAAATAGACAACAGTTTTTACAAGATATCAGATAAACACACAGTAAGACAGAACGAAATTCAGCTCTTAGAAAGCAGAACAGCTCAGTGTGATCTGTCTTAACTACAACCAGGTGATCGGAGCCAGCCTCCCTGCAGAAAAGTGAGCCTTGCTTCCTTTGCCTCATTAGTCTATTTTCTGTGGCATGATGTCATGGCCAGGAGGTACTTTGTACTCACCGAAGTGGAGCTACAAGGAGTGGTATAACATAAGGGATCAAAACATAAGAGCAAAAACATTCCCCTGTTCCCTTGCTTGTAGATACTACTTAGGCTGCTGCTCAGCAGGCAGCAGATCAGACTTTCTGACCCTGAGAAACAGCAGTCATTGCTCATTTGCTTTCAGCAGGAGCAAAAAGCTTGTATAGATAAAGTTTCTCAAGAAACAAAAATTTCTGGTAACTGTCTGTGTAAAATAAAATACATTTTTCTGACATTGCCAACACAAAGTATTTTGACATTCTCAAACCAATGGGGGTTGTGTCCCCTTCAGTTGTTGCTGCTGCTGCTAGGACCTGCCATTCAGGTTCCTCACATCCCCAGCTCTCATCTGAGGGCCAGGCTCCTCACCAGGGTATACATCATCATGTGAACTATGACCAAACAGCTCCCAGAAAGCTCCCTTCCTTGGGGGGACTGCACTAGCATTCAAAGGGGTCTTCCAGGAAGGGGCCTCATTCACATCATCATCAAGCGGACTCAAGACAAATATCCCACCACAGGTTCAACAAGCTGAAAAGTCTTGCTCTGAAGAAGATTAAAATGAAATGTTTTATTTTATTTCCCACCTAAATTCAATAAATGTGCCCACCAGAACCATTTTTTTGACCCTGGGATCTAGGCTGCTGTAAAGGGTCACAGCCTAGGATGCCTGGGTCTCAAGAGGAGGATGCTCAGGGAGTAGGAGGTAAGCAGTGGGGCCATTGGTGTCAGTCTTTTTTCATGTGGACTTTTAGGCAGAGTTAAGCATTTACAGTGGGATTCAGCTCACCTTAAAGTAGATACCTCTTGCCTGTTCAGCTGAATAATACACAGGACTGAATTTAGTTCTTAAACATGGGCACCAAGAGACATTGGTGTTATCAGGAGTTTTTCTGTGCAAACTCCAGCTGAAGGTCTGTGAGCATGTGGTTCTCCATAGGTTCTGCATGATACCTCGCAGCCAGTGCAGATACCCCAATATCCTAGATCATCTTCCACAGTACTATCTGGTCATATTTAGGCAATTGACTCAAACTGTGTTGGCCACATTGACTGGATCTCCATTGACTACAATGAGTTTAGATATCTAGTGTGCAGACATGTACATTTAACTGCATGTGGGTGGCCAAATACTGTACTGAACTCCAGGGTGACTGTATCAAGAAAAATACTGTCAGTAGCCCAAACCACCGCAAGAAGAGCACTCACAAATTTGAAGGTCACTTGAATTTCACTCAGGTTTGTGAGAGGCGTATCTCTGGCATTAATCAAACGCAGAGGCAAAGTTCTCCAAAAGTTGATGGTTCCCTTGAAACATACCTTTGAGTATTCATCATTCTTGCCATAATTTCCAAAGTTTGGACTTCTCAAAATTTACCATGACTAACTTACATTTGCACTAATCAGTGTATAAGTCAAGAAATTGCAATTTTCTCCTCCAAGACAGATGTAAGTAGTGAAGGAGCTGCTAACATCTCATTACACGCAACGATGTCATTATGTGGAAAATAACACAACAGGGATGCCTGAAGCAAGATTTTTAGTCACTGAGATCTGAGATCTTGCTCATAAAATACTGACTCAAATTGAAACAATCAGGATGAAATTCAGTGCCTTAATGCCAGCAAATCAGACACTAATATGCTTCATGGGCTTGTCATTCTTCTTGTTTCTTTAATGTACTTAAATCATGTTGAGGTAATGGGATTGGCATGTTTGGGAGCTTCAGACCTGTTTTAATTTAATTGTAACCTTGGCAAACTTTTATGTTTTAACAGATCCTCCAGTAACATGCTCCAAAACCCCATAGGAGCCTGCTAAACTTTGTAGGACTTGCCTTAGATGAAAATATACTCAGATAGGTAGTTAATGGAAGGGCTTTTTCTTTTTTGGAATCACTCAGAGTTTGGCATGTACTGAAGTTCATCCCTCATAAACCTGCAATATTGTAAATTCTGCAAACACTTGACAAGTCGGAAGAAATATGAGCACACTTAGACATCACATAAACTCAACTAGCGTGTGTTTCCCCCTGCTCCTTTGGAAGTGAAGAACTGAAGAGTAGTGATGTTAGAGGCACTCAAGGCTATATTCTGTGTGACAAATGCAAGGATGTGATCCCAGGTTTACACAGCAAACCACTCTGGTTCCTGGAACATCTGTCTTCCTTCTTTTATTTTATCTGTGCTTTCTGCAGCCTTATGTGAGGCAGAATATGTGGGTGTCTGGGTCACCTGAGGGAGCTGCTGAGGGGCAGTTCAGGTAAATAAATTCCACAAGCCAGCTAAAATCCCACTGGGTGAAACAAAACCCTCTCCTGCTCTAATCAACTCCTTATTCTTAGACTGTCTCACTTTCTCCAGGGAGGAAGAGCTACTGTAGTCCTCGGACTGAGGCCAGCACTCTCAAGTGGTTCCAGCAGTCCAAAAGAGAAAAACTCAGCCACTGCCTAAACAAAATAAAGCACAGCACCAAGGGAAGGAGAGCCACAGGCTTGTTGCAATATAGTCCCTTGGGAGGGTTCAGCTTGAGATGCTGCCTCCGTGGTGTTTGTTAGTAGGAGTCTTTGTAGCTGCAGGGAAGGACATCTACTTTTTCTCAGGGAAGCCTCTCTCTGTGTGTTGCCAGTCCTAAAGGATGACTGTAGGGTAGGAGTGCTGTTTATGGAGTGACTTACAGACACAAAGCACTCTGATTGCAGGAGCTGCCTTTCCCTTGCAGCCTGGCAGGCCCAGGGTTTCTGGGCACTTTGCTTACCCATGAGCCAAAGTCTGTGAAGGGAGATAGAGGCATGTGGCCCTGCGCACCAAGCTTTGCACTGCGAGAGGGCTCTGCAGCTGGAGTGGCACCCACACAGCCCCAGCTCCCAATGGCTGCTTTCCTCATCTCACCACACACCCGTCCACAGGGGTGCAAAAGCCCAGAAATGGTTAATACACAGCAATATTTCTCATCAGTACTCCACATTTTTGAGGACAAGAGGCAGGCAGGGAGACTTTCAGCCCTTTCGCCATGTACCTTTTCTTCGCGCATATGCAAAAATCATTGTTACCAAAGGAGAAATCACAAAGATCTCTCTGCCACAAAAAGAGCACATACAAAATAAAACCTAAATTCACAGAGTAATCAGAATTACTTTTCAAAACAGTAGCTTGTTACTGGCTAAAACAAACAGCATGGTTACTGCCAGAGGAATTGCCAGGCAGCCCAGAAGGGCAGATCGCAAAAGATTAAATAGTTGTCCAAAAAAAAAAAAAAAAAAGAAGGAAAAGGGCTCTTTTTACAAAAGACTGCCCCAGATGGAAATTAAAAGGAACAAAGTGAGAGAAGGAGGATTACCCTCCCAGTGTGGCAATTCAACACAGGAGGAGAAGGGGAAGATCTGCAGTGCAGACCATGGCTGTGCTGATGGAGCGCCGTGGGGCTGGGTCTGTCGCCGTCCCAGCCAGCCTGCACTTTTGAACCATGCCGTTGAGTCAGACCCTGCAGACCCACGGGAAGATGGAAACAGGATGACTGGACCTTTGAAGTTGCCAGGGTGTAATAGCGAGAGGAGACGAGAGAGCCTACTCTCACAGTAACCCACTGTCTCTCATCAGCAGCAGCACATTAATTTGTCGAGTGAGGATCATGCGAGAAAAGCAACAGAGCGGCTTGTCAGGAAAAAAACACCAGGGAGGAGGCCCAAGGAGAGGAGGGGGCCAGGGGGCCAGAGGGGGAGGGTGGGAAGGGGAGTTTGGAGAAAATTGCTCAAAATTACAGTATTCAGCTTTTGCTGACAGTATATCAAAGCCCAACTTCTGCCTTTATGATATTTAAATCCTTGCCGCTTCCCCAGAAAAACAGCATCAGCACAATAGAAACATTATGTGCTGGTGTAGGGAGGGGGAGCACCACTGAAACAGGACTCGCTTTGGGTTGGGATGCTGATTGGGACTTGGAGGGCCTGACTGCTCCACCACAGAGACGAACAAAGTGCCCATCTACAGCGACAATGTCGCAAGGAGGCTCTTTGAATTCATCTCCTGTTACACACATTCAAACACACACCCTTCACACGCACAGTTACACGCTTACACACACCCACACACCCTCCCTCCCAAGGGAAACGGCCCAGTCATTGCACATGGCAGGAGCTCTGAAGATGCAACAGCATTAAAATTAAACTGGATGATAAATCATAATTGTCATGTCCGTAAGAGGATTAAGGATCCTGCCAGGGATTTATGCCTTCTTGTTACAATGCATTGGTCTCCCTCATGGGAATGGTGGCCTCTTTACTGGCAGTGCCAAGTGCACCTTTAAAATGACTGCCTTCTTCCTCAGTCAGCAGCTCCCAAGGGCCAGAAGGGAACAAGGAAGGACACAAACCCCTCTCAGGGCAGAGCCCTGTGAGATAGGTCAGGGACGTGGCAAAGATCCTAACTATGCCAGGAGGATGTGAGCTGCAGGACAAGGACAAGTAGATACCGGGCAGTGCCTGGGAGAGGGCACGTCCCTGGGAATGGTGAGTGTCCCTGGGGGTCTGGCATGGCAGCCCCAAAGCAGGATTCACATACATCCATGTGTTTACAGCTGAGTGCCAGCTGTCAGGAAGAAGAAGTGTTAGAGCTCCTCGGTGGAGCCAAGTCATAGCCAAGTCCCACGGAAAACTTGAGCCAAGTAGCTTGCTTGAGGTGTGCCTCCAAGCAGCAGACCTGAGAGGCCGCGGAGAAGGTGGTTCCTCCTGGCACAAATTTAACACCAGGCTAAAGTTGCCTGCACTGCCCACACGAAGCTCGACTTGAAGGGACGGAACAAGTTAGCAAATGTTAGTTGGTAAAGAAGTTATCTTCAAAGAACTGTGCAAATATCAATGCAGCTCAGCAAGACCCCGTGAGGGAGGCAGCTATCTCTCCCACTCCAGATGGCTGGAAAGTGTGGGGGTGCTTGCTGCTCTCAGGAGAGCTTATGTACACCGAGGGAGCCTCTGCTGGAGAATGTCTCACTTAGCATTAGCTGCCAATCCCCAGCCAAGTGTTGAGCCCATCTATTATCTTTAAGGCACCATTTGCTGAGTAAAAACATCAAAGGCCTTTGTGTTCATAAGCATAAACTGCTTCTTTATTAGAAGAACAACAGATCTAGCATTTGAGCCTTGTGCAGACAGACTTGCTTTGCCACCTCCTTCCCGCCTCTGTGCTCCCAGGCTAGTGACAACTTCCTTTCCCAGGATACGTATGGAGGAGCAGGGAATGCTGATGAATTAGGCTGGAAGCCAAAAGAACTGCCCACTCGGTGCAAAACCTGCAACAGCATCCTGGAGGAAATGAAATTTCTTCTGGGAGGAAAGCCAGGGGATTTACACCGGGGTTGCATTTGGCCCAAGGTTCAAAAGCCAAACATGTATTTTACACTTCATTGTGTTTTACAGATACAGCTATGAGCCACAGAGGCAGAAAAAACTCCACCACAGAGATGGATGGCAGGTTAACCCTTCCTGTCACTTGAAAGGGGGCAAGCACACCCACGTGCTCCTAACACACAAGTCATGAGGAAGCCTAACACCAAAAGTTCTGCTCAAAGGTACCCTGCATTAATTCCTCAGTCCTTCAGCCAAATGAATCCAGGGATGCCTAATATAACAGAGGAGACTGCCAATGGGAAGGGGAAGGGGAGCCCTCAAGCAGTGGCCTGAGGAATCATAAGGAAATGCAAAAGTATCCCAGCAAGACCAGAGTAGCAGATCTTCCCTCTCACTGCCTTTCATCATCCCTTGTATATTCATGGAGCTGTATTTCCATGAATATCTGCCTTGGAAGAATAACATTTTGCATATAAATTTTCAGTGAAACCAGCAGAAGGCAGCAAATCTGGCTCCATTTCGAGTTACTTGAGAGGATGGGGAGTGTCCTTCAAGACTACCAAGAAGGGGCAAGGTATTTCCAGGACATGTTTATGACAGCCCAACCAATAGTCAAAGACTGACACACTGCCTAGTGAGTCTTACAGCCCTGGGAGGCATCAGCTCAAGGCCTTACTCAGGGTATCTTTTGGAAAGAGCATGTCTCCAGCTGGAGACACTCAGTAAAGAGCAATAAGGTATGTGGAGCATACCTAGAAGTTTTATTAGAGGATTTTTGTCCAACAGCATTGTAAATCTGACCCTCATGCACGATGGGCAGCAAAGGGGCATTTCTTCTGCACTGGTTCAGGGCAGCAGCTCTTCTCCTGCTGAGAGATCTCCTCCCTGTGCTCCTGCAGTACCTGGTGCTCCTGCAGTACCTTATGCTCCTGCAGTGTCAGTATGGATGCACAGGGAACAGGGTGAGCACAGAACCAGCATGCACTGACACAGCCTCTGAACACTCCCCTGACATCCAGTAATGCATAGTGAAGGCACTTCCAAGCATGATACAAGTTTTTTCATTGTTGTTGCTAGACTTTTCTCCTTTCAATTTGCCTTTTTAAACCTATGCAATCTTTTAGCACCCAGAATGTCTTTTGGCAAGGAGTTCCACAGTTTCATTATGCTTCTTTGTTTGCATGAGATGAGACTGGTGCACAAATGATAACATGTCCTAATGTTTTAATTATGACAAAGCCAAAGTCAATTTTGCCTTTGCTAGAAGCTCCACTAAGGTTAGCATTTAAACCTCTAATAGGTCCTCTGAATTTCAAACTTGACTTCCACATGACAGGACTACATTTTTTAAGTTGTTATTGGGATTTTATAAATAAAATTATTCATGGGGAGAGGACAGAAGGTGGAAGTGATGTTAAATTATGCAGCAATGTAGATATGTACAATGGATTTGTGACAGCTCTTACCTTTGCACTTTTCCTGTGCTCCAAGAGTAGAAAGGTATATTTGTACATCCAACACACAGCTAGAAAAGAAAATGAAGCATTTTTTCAACCATTCAGTCTTATGTTTGTTTCTGTATGGAGCGAGAAGAGCCAATCTTCCACACAGCCATCATGCAGCTCTGAGTGCTCAGCCAACTGAGCACGTTGGCTGGGAATTGCTCTAGAAGCTCTAAGTATTGTTATGTGGTTTCAGCCCTTTTGAAACGTCTTTGTTTCCCTGATTTCTGGCCAGGAGCACAACCTGGAGTGCCCAATGCTGTGGCAAAGCCATCTGTCATGATATTTCCAACCTAACCAGAAGTGTAGGAAATCTCCCAAACAAGCTTGTTTTTCTAGTCTCCCAGAAGGCTTGCATATGTCAGATATACTTATCCAGACCAAACCAAGCCTTCCTGAAATTCATTCTTCACTAACATTAATGCTTTTTTCCATGTCACTTTGAGCGGTGTGAGATTTTTGGCAATTGAGAGTAGTAAAGATTTGTTTACAGCTGTTTTGGAATGGATGCTGGTTTGTTTATTGCAATTCATGCCAAAGGAACATTTCATAACAAGTAATATATTCCAACTTAGTCATTTTTTTTCCACCATTCTAATTTACAGTAGGGTATTCATCTCAACAACTTGCGTTGTTTAGCAGTGGTCAACCACATAAAGCAATTGGAAGGGAGTTAAAAAAAAAGAAAAACACTTTATAAGATGTCATCCGCTTCTTGAGAATTTCAAAGGTAAAAAGGTAAAATCTCAAACTGATGCACAGTAGTTCAAAACCAAGGGAGGACAGTTAAACTGTCATATTTCCTTACTTTTTTCAAATATAAAAGTTTTGCAGAAATGGTGAATCAATCTAAAACCTTTGGTTGATTCTATTGCATACCCTCATTCCTTGGCCTAGCTACCTTAGGTGAACATTTTTGATCGTGTTTCCAGTGCAAATATGCACTGCAAGAAAGTTGAAATGAGTTTTCCATGAAAATTTAAGTATCATCAGGCTTAAATGGTTTATGCAAACTTTTATTATCCAAAAGTGTACAAAAAGGAACTTTAAAGGGCTTTCAATGCCTGACATTAATTTCCTTAAATATGTAAATATTATCCAAATATTTTTTGGTAGGGTTGTCTGGTTTGAGGTGGCAGGATACTGTAAGTATTAAGCCCCCAGGTAAGATTCCTTGTCTAATGAAAAGTAAAGCCACATGGGGCCACTGTTAATATAGAAGGCACAATTTCTCCCCTAAAAGAAGTTTTTTATGCCTTCCTTTTTATGTGAAGACTTCTAAAGTCAGCAAAGTTTGTATCCTCAGTAAAATACACAGAATTGGAAGATCTGCTGGGAACTGCAGAACTCATCTTAGAAATGCAACTCTCCAGGCCCCATTGTCATTATCTGATCTAGAAAGCAAGATATATCCTGCATCAGAAGATACAATCTACATTTCCCAGTGTGTTAATAACTTGACCCCCTCCAAATGTCCTGCTGTATGTATTGAAGCTGTCTATTAATTCCCTTGTGGACTGATGGTTTTGGTATTTAATCTCCAGGAGGAATTTAAGAAGGTCAAAGTCCCCTGCTTTGAGGAATGCCATACAAGTAATAAAACAAAGTACATTTGCCCCTCAAAGAGCTAGAAGTCTGGGAGCTGTGTTGATAAGAGAGCTTTGGACTATTTATACTGTTGTTAGAATGGGGGAGTGGGGAAGGGAGAGGGGAAGGCCAAGGAGATAGTTACTGTTGTTTAATAAATATGGGAATATGGTTAATATAAATGGATTTTCAACCCCACTGTGACATTTGATTTATATTAAGTATAACGAAGAGGTCGAGGTCTCCTTTCACACCACTGTAATCCTGTGGACCCCCTTGGTCTCTGCATGGTGGCTAGAATTTGGATGATGGTTGATTTCTTGGAGTAAATAGTTTTAATAAAACTCAACAAAGTTCCCATAGAGGGATCTGCTCACAAAGTGTCTGTGCCAGAAGGACATCAGCACAAAGAAGAATCCCTAAGAGGTGTACTTTGACAGCACTGGCTCAATCTTAAATCCCAGCATCAAGCAGACCTTCCCCTGTCTGCAGAGGACTTTCGAGACAGCAGAATTAGGGCTTCTCCATCAAAAAAAAAAAAACCACCAAAACCCACACCAAAACATTCAAGGACCAGAATTTACCAAGCTGTAACACAGAGGTGCCTTGTTTTGAGATCCACTGGGCATTTTATGCTATTGTCTCACAACAGCCATGGAGATATGGTAAAAATTTGTTTCCAAGGGTCATTTCAAAACGTGCTCTGTTGCGGTCACTCTGGGCACAGCTGAGGTTTCCGCACATGCGGACTGGTTGTCGGTGTTTGTACAGAGCCCATGAATGATTCATGCCTCTCAGAGGAGGGCCTAAAATGGGTTGCCAACATCACACTGTATCACTCCAGATATCTGATTAGGTTACTGGAGTTTCTAGCTCAACTTTCCAAGAAAAATAGAGTAAATATGATAGCACTGTTTGTTTATGTGTTTGTCTATCCATCTGTCCCTTCAAGCCTGCTGGACAATTCCAATTAAGCTTTGGCAGTAGAAGAAGCTTCAAGGGATCACATTCTTGCAAGCTGATTTAAAGTGCATGTGGTACAGAGAGCCTAGAAATACCTCCTCAAAGTAAAAGCTGCTACATAACCTCAACCCTGTTCAACTCCAGGAAATGCATCAGGAATGGAAGCACCAAAACTGACTCCTTGCTTGGTTCAGTGTCTTGTGAAGCTGTTTCCCATGAACACCAGTGGCCAGGTATAAACATGGTGAATGGGCTTGTGAAAGTCAGCAAATCTTTCTCAAAAGAGCTGTGATGGCATTTTCCCATTATCCTGAGAGGAAAACACCTTTTCAGCCCAGCATTCATAGGGAGCTGAGAGTTGAGATTGTGAACACAAATTCTCTACCATTAATACAAAGCCCCAGTGCACAATGAGGAGTCAATGCTGCAGGCTGTGCTCCCTAGGGCCACAGGCCAATGCTCCCCTGTACCTCACAGGAGACAGCATCCTGGCCACAAAATCACCCCTAAATCTCCTTGCAGCCTCAGACATGGCTGGGTGCTGCCTCTGCTCAACACCCTTCACAGCCCAGGTGTGGACAGATAATAGCTTGGACTTCCCTTTTAGTGCTGCTTTTATTTTATCTGTGCTGAGATACCATCAGTGACAAGGCAAGTGTCAGGAGATTTCTTTGACAGTCCTCTCAGACATCTGATTACAAACGCCCCTGGCTTATCCAGTGCCTCGCCTTGCTGATTACTTCAAAGGGACTGACTCTCCCTTCTCTTGCTTCTGCTGCCCAAATAGCTCCTTTTCCAGGGCTCTGCTTTTGGCCAGGCTTTTTACAAAGCCCTGCACAGGGCTGGATCCAAGGAGGAATCTGGGCTTCTGGCCTGACAAGCCCAAACTTTGGGATGGGCAAAGCTGCTGGAAATTGAGGTTTTATTAACCTTTCAAATGATTTTTGTTTTCTTAGGGTTCAAAAATTGGATTCAGGTCATGAACCTTTCACTCTCCTCCTCCTGTCATTTGAAACTAAGTTATTTCCAATAGTGATTAGTTCCATTAAAAGAGGATTTTCCGAACTAAACAGGATTTCTGTGCTACTGCATGTCCAGACAGGAGATGTGATGAATCACAAGGTGGAAGAACAACTTTGGAAGGAAAAGCCCATCACCATTATTAGAAACGAAAGATAAAATCCTGGCCCAGTGAAGCTAGCAGCAAAATATCATTGACCTCCGTGAGACCAAGGCTCACCATCCACTTTTTTTTCATTTTTTTTCTTCTCTCCCCTTCCTCATGGGATCTGTGTTTGTTTTCCTTCAGCCCACTCAAAAGTTTTTTTCCCTCCTTATTTTTGGATAGCCTTCAGATTTCTTTCATCCACACTGTTTCTTAGACTGCTTCCCTTCAGTACAAATCTGGCTCCTGAAACATCTAGGTTGAACTTTAAGTGGGCTGAGAATGAGACAAAATAAATTTGCCCCTGGAAGCTTCATTTTTTCCACAATTTTCTGTGGCTTTCACCACTGTGCCAGCAGAAAAATAGAAGCCTTACATGTATTTCGAAAGGAATTTGGTTTTCAGGGTAAGTTTCTCACCGCCAGAACAAGCCAGCATAGATATAAAGCACAATGTACAAGGATGGCAGGAGGGCAGTGTTATGGATGGATTTTTCCCATGTCTGCATGGCAGTGAGAAGTGACGACCACCAAAACCACCCAAAGCCAGCATTGTCCCAAAGGTTGGCAGCATGGGCACTGTCCTCAATACCTGAAACTCTGTTAATGTCAGACTTGTGACATCCATATAACCAAGTGTGGGATTTCTCCCACCTCCCCATGGTTCAAGAGCTGAACCTCTTCTTTATCCCATTTATCTCTTGATCGAGCTGAGAGCCCATGGTCACAGTGCATAGCTGCACTACCAAAGCACATGAAGGCACAATCTATGTCCTTGAGAGTTTAACAACTTACCTTAGTTGTTAACAGCTTGGTTTTACAGCTTGTAATTATCTTGCCAGGTTATCAGTTAGGTTTCCCCCTGCCCACAGAGTGCATTCAGTGTTTGGGATCTCAGTTATAACCCCTGTGCTGAAGATCAGCCTTTGAAGGAGTTTACTGTAAAAAGACATTTCAGAAAGCACTGATCTTGCACATCAACACTTTTGCTTCAAAAAGTGATTTGATGTAAATGGCTACTGCCCATAATTCCTTGCGTGTGTTAAAACTTTGGAAATCCAACTACTTTTTTGCTGACAGCCTGGAAAGTTGCTGAGCTGAAAGTTTCTGGGAACCAAGAAAGAAATCCCAGCACTTTCCCAGTTCAAAGGGCATCTCTAGCTTTGTTCAGCCTTTCATGTCACCCTGGGTGTGGGCAGTAGAGCCTCCAGGTCATGTACGCTGGCAGCTACCATAGAGAAAGATGCTCCAAGCAGTGGAGCCTCACTGACCATGCTCGTCAGGCGATGGATGTGGTGTGCTCCAAGCTCTTCTTTCCTTGGGCCTGTTTCAAGCACCCGGGTTATCAGAGCACTGCCATTATAAATGTAAACTGCAAATGGAACATCAAACAACAGCCTCGTCCTGCACAGCATCACTGCCACAGCTCAGCCAAGGAGGAGCTGCCTGATCATTTCCAGCTCTCAAACTTCTGGGGAAGGGCTGGGGAGTGACTGGGATAAAGAGCAGCATTCACAACAGACTCAAACCCCTTCTTCAGGAGGGCTAAGGTCACTCTTTCCTCCTACACTCAGCTTTGTTATATTAAGTATAATTCTCTTTACTTTATGAAAACAGGTTAAGAAGAACTGGAGGTACTTGGATTAATGTACAAGAACAGGGGGATTAAGAGGCCCTGTCAATTAAGGTGATCCCTTAAGGCTCTGCCCTTTCACCCCTGGAGCTCGGCTTTAATTCCTGCTCAGACTGATGTGACTAAACCCCTTCTAATCTGACAGCTGATACAGGTCAGAAGTTAAATGTGTCCAAGCAGAAAAAGA